>VDFB02050646.1:0-26521 GCA_007258455.2 Sequoia sempervirens | reverse complement strand
CAAATAATTATCTAATTATATTTTCCGGATGTAGGCATGATGACGACTGATCCAGATATGACTTACTATAAATAGTAAGTATAGGCGATATGACCTAGTGACTTACTATAAATAATAAGTGTGGGAGAAATCAATGAAAACGACCTTCAAAAGGTCCACCATCAAATCACTGAGTCATTGAGCAGGAGAAAACTGAGATAAACCTCTGAAAGCCAGTTGAGGAACCAGTAAACACCCTCAAAAGGGTCCCCTGAACTTCCTGTTAGCCTACGGGAACCAGATAATAGGCTAACCACTGCAAGGATACAAATCTTGGCAAAAAGGGGACATTACAAGAGGAGTGTTCATGATGACTTCAGTATTGGTGAGTTGGAGAGTGATTTGTTCATGGAATCAACCATTCATGAGGTTCACAACGAGCATACTCTTTCAAATAGAAAACATCAGCTCATAGATCCATGGGATCCGGGAGTGTTGGCACCTTAAATATGATGAAGAACTGATTTGGGATGGAATTCCTTTTGACCAAAGTGCTGTCCTAACTTTGAAACCTAAATTATGCAAAAAGTATGACATTGTGGTAGCTGATTTTGAGAGGCTTGATATTAAAGACAAATTAGAAAATTTAATGCAGGGAGCTGATTTTGATCTAAGGCCTAGTGAATCACTGGAATGAGCCTAGCCTAAGCTGACTCAAAAACTCATCTTTGTTCCCTTGATATTTTGTCAAACGATTTGAATGCAAACTTCCAGCTTGCTGGTATGAGTTATCAGTTTGATCTAGTTGCTTGGAAATGACTTCAGAGTGCTGCAATTAGTGCTTAAAGTGCTATTAGTGATGCATGATTGATTTACAAAGCAAGAGAGTGGTAAGCTGACTGTTCTTGACCCCTTCTCATACATAGCCATGATTGAAATTGACAAATAAAACTAGTAGACATAATGTCAAACACTTTGTATGCATTCTATGGTAGCAAGTATGCAACTACAGCGTGTAGCATTAATACAAACACTTGTCAAACAAGCTGATCATAAACTAAGAACACCTACGGCCATAGTCATTATGACAAATAATTGGCAAGCATTTAAATTTAGCATCCAAATGAACAATCAGCTATATGACCTCCTCAATCATAAACTCTTTATTGGATTGCAATCTTATTTACAACCATTTCAATAGTGCCAAGACTCTTGCAATCTAAATGTATTATTGCAAACACATTATAAATATTCAAATCAGACTTTATTCCTTTTCAAATACAATACACTCATACCTGGAGATCATGGCAATTAATTACAAGTCTGAAACTTGTATCAGCAGGTCTGTAGATGTTTATCAGCAATATGAAAACCCTTAATATGGACGCCAACCTGTGAATATTGTATCCTCCACCCTAGAAATGCAACCACTTGTTTGCTATAGTCTAGCCGCCTCTAAAGAAGGTTAAATACAACTCCAATGATAGGCGTTTCAGCCTAGATGCCCACACTCCCTGCCTGTAGGTGATTGTACAGCTCGTAAAGAGAATGTACAGCCTCTCATAAACCCCACGTGGCCTCCAAATAGTCCCCAACAGAAATGATAGATATCAGCAATTAAATATTTACATTGACTACTTTTAAATAATCAGAAATTGTTTTCCAAACCCTTGAAAACTCTATAAATCTGCTAAATGTAATTCCCACGTGTTGAAGAAGAATGACACAATCTTCCAATAATGTTCTTCAATAATGAACACCTTTAATGATCTGTAAATCTGCAATGAAACCCTTGTGAAACTCTGAAGATAATCACTTAATATCGGCATTGGTACTGTAGCGATCACTGTTCACGTGCACTGTAGCGGGTCCTGTAGCAGCCGGCCACAAATGTATGCTTCAATGCATCTTCAATGTTGTGAATGTAACAAAGTCTAATCAGATTATATTCTATGTGGAGAATAAGCAAATCCTAAATCTAAAAATTCTGTGTATGTATTCTTAGTTAGAATTCTAATGTTCTGTTTCTGATCTTCTTATTGCAGAATATTAATGTATTTCGATATATTACAATAGAAGATCGAATTATGTCTTTATATCTTGAGGGGGAGACACGCCTCAAGGAGAGACGCATCTCATGAGAGGACGTGTCCTTTGAGTACGCGGACTCCTCTTAGCCAACTGATAATTAACGGTGGCTAATCTCCAAACACCCGCATGTATTTAGCAAACAACGATTAGTGTATGTTAAGTTCGATCAATATTTGATTTCGAATTTACTCATGATCAGAATTTCGAATAACTTACTTGCATATATTATAGTAGATTTCGATTATATATAAATGATGATAATGCATAAATGCAATCATCATTTATATCTGACCGAAGCTACTTGAAATCAACACTCCCTCTTAGCTAGGGAAGATAATTCAAAACAAGCAAGTAGAGATATCACCTTACATGTGATACTGAAGATATGATATGTTTCCAAAAATTGTCAAGTCACATGACATTCTTCATAACACATCTTCATTATGGTATGTGCACTGACATCAAGTCTCATGATGTCTACCATAATAATTCATGGCATATCCACGGATATATATATTTATCCACCATGATTATCTCATAAGGATCATAATGATCTTCAATTGACATCAAGTCTCATGATATCTATCAAAATGTCCACGAGATATTATCATGACATGTCGACATATATCAAGTCACATTATATCTATCATGATAGTTCAACTCATCATTGTAGAGTCGTCACTTTACAATGTCAAATACAAGTGTTCATTATCAAAAAGATCGTCATCTTTCAATAATGTACACAGGGGGAGAGAGGGCCCATAAAGTCATGGAGTCACACACATGACAAAAGAATTTACACATTAAACATCTTTTAAATATATTAGTACAACTAAACAATTTGAATTTCAATCATAATATCAAATTACATTTCAACCATACCAAGTTTCTTCCTGAAGTGTTCAACTTTAATTCTGGAGAGAGGCATGGTGAGAATGTCTGCTGTTTGATCATTTGTATTGATATACTCCAACTGAATCACATTCCTTTCTACCATGTCTCTTACATAATGGTAAGGGATCTCAATATGCTTAGATCTATCATGGAATACTGGATTTACTGAAAGTTTAATGCGACTTTGATTATCACAATGGATAAGAGTAGAATTCAAAGGGTCACCAAAGAGTCCCACAAGCAATTTCCGGAGCCATATTGCTTCTCTTGCCCCCATAGAGGCTGCAATATATTCAGCTTTTGTCGAGCTTTGTGCCACTGAAGACTGTTTTTTGCTGATCCAAGAGATCATAGCCGATCCTAAACTGAAGCAACATCCTGATGTAATTTTCCGATCGGTTACACTTCCAGCCCAATCTGACTTAGAGTATCCATGTAAATCTAGTTGGTCATTTCTGTAATGAAGACCATATCCAATAGTGCCTTGAAGATATCTCAATATGTGCTTCACAACAACAAGGTGAATTTCCTTTGGCTCACACATTAACTGGCTTAGAGCATTCACTGCATAGCAAATATCAGGTCTGGTGTTAACTAGGTACATCAATGATCCAATTATCTGTCTATATAGAGTGGGATCTTCAAACTTGGATTCTGCTGCTGCTTCTTTTAATTTGTGTAAGTTGGTTTCCATAGGTGTAAACATGGGTCTACAATCCAACGTCCCAAATTGCTTCAGGATATCAATAGTATACTTTCCTTGATTTAGTATGATGCCATCCGATTTCTGCCAGACTTCTAAACCTAGAAAGTAATGTAAAATGCCCAAGTCTTTCATGTGAAATTCTGAAATTAGATCCTTTTTACCTTGAGCAATGAGGTGATCTTCTTTTGTTATTAGCAGGTCATCAACATATAAAATAATTATTAGCATATCACCTTTAATTACCTTAAAATAAAGATTTGGATCTCCATCATTCTTGGAAAATCCTAGTCCCAAGAGATAGTTGTCAATTCTTTCATACTAGGCCCTGGGAGCCTGTTTAAGTCCATATAGAGATTTCTTTAATCTGCATACATGTGAGTCAGGTTTATGTATCACAAAACCTTCAGGCTGCTCTAGATAGACTTCTTCTTCAATGGTCCCATTCAGGAAAGCAGTTTTCACATCCATTTGATGGATCTTCCATCCTTTAGCTGTTGCAATAGCTATCACTGCTCTCATAGATGTGTACCGGGCAACAGGTGCAAATGTCTCTTCATAATCAATACCTTCCTTTTGTGAGAAACCTCTGGCCACAAAATGTGCCTTGTGTTTTTCTATACTGCCATCAGCAGCATGTTTGATTTTGAAGAGCCATTTGGAAGAGACAACAGATTTCTCTTTTGGTCTAGGCATTATATCCCACACATCATTTTTCAAAATGGACTAATACTCTTCTGTCATTGCATCCTTCCATACTTGATGTTTGAAAGTTTCTGTAACAATGGTGGGTTCTAAACTGATGATCTCATTCATTAAGGCAACATAGCTTGAGAATCTTTTGGGTTTCTTACTTTCCCTAAAGGTTCCCTTGGGTGCTGCATGATTCTCAGCTTCTTTAATCATCTTCCTAGCCCAAAGTGGTCTCTTCTTGCTGTTGTCATTTGGATTCTCTTTTGAAGCAGATTGAAATTCACTTATGATTTCTTCAGGATACTCCCTCTGAATCTCAAGAGTAGGTTCCTCTTCTAAGACTCTAGGGGAATTTTGAATTTCTATCTCATTTGAACTCCTTGCCCTTTTGAATGCAATGCCTTCCTCAAATATGACATCTCTACTTAGCTCAATTTGTTTCTACCTGGGTATGAATATTTTGTAGGCTTTAGAGGTTTCACTATATCCCACAAATACCCCTTTCTTTCCAAAAGGTTCTAGTTTGAATCTCTTTTCTTTAGGTACATGAATGTAGACAGGGCAACCAAAGATCCTTAAGTGACTAATGTCAGGTTTTATGCCAGTAAAAGCTTCTTCAGGAGTCTTGTTATCTAGATGAGAATGTGGACATCTATTTTGGATGTATACAGCAGTTCTAGAGGCTTCTGCCCAGAATGAGGTTTCTATGTTCTAGTCAAACAACATTGCTTTAGCAGCTTCTACAATAGTTCTATTTTTCCTTTCAGCAACACCATTTTGTTGAGGGTTGTAGGCTACTATAAACTCCCTCTTAATCCCAGCATTCATGCAAAATTCCTTAAAGATTTCAGAGGTGTATTCCTTCCCATTGTCTGTCCTTAAAATTTTGATTTTCTTCCCGGAGAAGTTTTCAGTAAGAGCTTTGAACTCCTTAAACCTTTTAAGGATTTCTATTGACTCTTTACACTTAAGAAAATAAATGACCATCCACAATCCCAGGACAGAAATGAAGAAAACTCTAATTCGGAGTGCCAAATTTCATTTGAATCAAGTCTCAAGGGGCTTGCTTCTAATGTCGCTGCAATGTACCAGAAAGATATCCTTGTCTTATACCTATAGTTTGTGCTTTCTTTATGGTGGAGTTCTTTGGCCATGCCATAACTTTTCCATCCATAAAGGTAACCCTATATCTGTTATCTTCTAGAGCAAAAATGGATATTAGGTTCCTCTTTATTCTCGGTACAAACAATACTCCAGTGAGTTGCAGAGAGAGGCCAGACTTCAAATTTATGATGCAAGTTCCAATCCCCTTTATTGGATGTGCATAATCATCCCCAATAGTTACTTCTTCGTCAGTTTCTTCTATCATAGTATCTAGGTGTTCTCTAAATCCTGTGATGTGCCTTGATGAACCACTATCAATTACCCAGGTATTGAATTTGTTTGATACTTGGCTTGATAATGCTAAGGAGAAGACAAATTTCTCGGAATCATATTCTATATTTGTCTTTCCAACTTTAGCAAAGGATGCTTGTTGTTTTGTTCTATCACGGAACTTGATTGCATAGTGTCCATACTGATCACATCTAAAACATTGTATTTGGGAGATGTCTTTCCTTTCCTTGGATGATCCCTTCCCATAAGAATTCTTCTTTCTCTTGAAGTTTTTCTTCTTACCTTTCTTATGAGAATTTGTGTTTAACACATGAATATCCTCATCTATGGGTTTCTACTTGTTTCCTTTTGTCATCAGTCTTGCTTCTTCTTGTAAGCAATATGTTCTTAGCCTATCAAATTTAGGGAGTTTTGATATTGCACTTATTCCTTGAACAAATGACTCCCATGAGTTTGGTAGGCCACCTAGAGTTATTAGTGTTAACTCCTTGCTATCAATTTGATATCCAACTGTTGACAATTGATCTCTTAGTTCAGTGATTCTCATGAAATATGCATTAATAGATTCTCCCTTGTTTATTTGAACATGATTAAGTTGCCTCTTTAGAGCAAGGGTCCTACTGGTGCTGTTTATTTCAAAAGTGCTTTCAAGAGATTTAAACATTAGGTATGCAGTCTCATGTTTAGACAGAATAGGTACTATATGGTCCCTAACTGCATCTACTATAATTTTCATAGTTTTCTCATTGTTTTCAATCCATTGAGTTTTCTCCAGGTCATTCTCTGGTTCTATCTTGTTTTCTTTCACAAATGAGTCTAACTTATTTTCTTTCAGAATCATCATGATTCTGAATTTCCATGATGTAAAGTTGTTTGCACCTTCAAGATGGTCTTCAAATCTTGATCACACTTGACATTATGAAGAATCAATGTTATTAAATTTCCATTATTCATATATTGAAATGAGAAGATATTTTCGATTAGATTGTGTCAATGTTGGATCACACCATGGATCCACTCAATGTGGATAGAGAGCTTCAAGGAGGTGGATCCTCAAACGCTGATCCAAAAGCTTACACACCCAACTTTTAAATATGCTCGGATTATGAAGAATGTGATGTGTATTTGATTTCTTAAAAATACGATTTTTCTAAATAATCTAATATCTAGATTTGATTCGGATTTTCTCAACTTGGCTCTGATACCATGTGAATGTAACCAAATCTAATTAGATTATATTCTATGTGGAGAATAAGCAAATCCTAAATCTAAAAATTTTGTGTATGTATTCTTAGTCAGAATTCTAATGTTTTGTTTCTGATCTTCTTATTGTAGAATATTAATGTATTTCGATATATTACAATAGAAGATCGAATTATCTCTTTATATCTTGAAGAGGAGACACGCCTCAAGGAGAGACGCGTCTCATGAGAGGACGTGTCCTTTGAGTACGCGGACTCCTCTTAGCCAATCGATAATTATCGGTGGCTAATCTCCAGACACCTGCATGTATTTAGCAAACAGCGATCAGTGTATGTTAAGTTCGATCAGTATTTGATTTTAAATTTTCTCATGATCAGAATTTCGAATAACTTACTTGCAAATATTATAGTAGATTTCGATTATATATAAATGATGATAATGCATAAATGCAATCATCATTTATATCTGACCGAAGCTACCTTAAATCAACAAATGTCTTTATAACCTGCAAGTAGATATTCATCAAACCCTTGATTTATTCTTCACTGAAACACAAGTGAAAGGACTGAATTATCCTTTCCTCAATTGCAACCCTTCAAGAGATCTTTCACTCCCTCAGTTATGCTATCAATAGGAAGTTTTTGTTTCCTATGATCAAAGAAGAAAATTGCGAAAGCCCTAGGCTTCACAATAAAAAATCAATCAAAATAGTATTCATCAACTGGATCATGAGAATGAGTTCTTACCTCTCTTTTTATTCTTTCCTTAGGAGAGCTCAAACACCTTCCTAGCCAATGTGGGATAAAAGATTTATTCCCACGTTAAGTTATTCACTTAACGCACTTTATTATATTAAAGTGACTTTATTATTATAAAGTTACTTTATAACTTTATAATAATATTAAAATATTAAATAAATCACTTAAGTCACTTAAATTTTAATATCTCTTGATGTACTTGTCTGATTGCTAAGCCGTTTGAGCCAGGAGTGGACTCTCTCTATTCTCCATGTGATCAGATGTCCGTCTAAAAATAGAAACCCTGAACAGTGACTTACTATAAATAGTAAGTATGTGAAACTGAGTCTAGAAACAACTACAAAGGCCCAATCAAGGTCGACACTGCCAATATGCTCTGCTCAGGTGTCCTTCTATTAATAGGAACCCTGACTCTCTTAAAATAGAAACTTAGAATAAATAGTAAGTGTGCCAATCTGAGTCAAATAACCTATGCAAAGGCGAAAACTTGAATCCAGCTGAAGAGTAATGTCTCTAATCACCAAGTAACTGCCACACAAGACCCTCTATCTAGACATATTAGCCTACAAGGGTCAGGAATAGGCTAAATCCACCAAACTCTGATGCGCGCAAAATGGGGACATTACGATCACACAGTTTGAAGAATCATGTACCATTCATGAAAGAAGAAAGGACAGTTCCAGAGATCGATGAAGATGAGACAAGTTCTGAATGAGAGGCATATGAGGCTTGGGACAGCCATAGAGACATTGCTGAAAGGTATGAAGAAAATTCTGACTTATATATGCATCATAACAGTAGTTTATTAAACTTGCATGGTCTTGACATTTATGAGGGAAGTTGGAAGAATAAATAATTGGTGTCAATCGAAAATGAAATGTACACATTATCTAGATTGGATGACACACAAAGAGTCTTGTTGAGAATTACATCCAAAAGATAAGAAGAAATCAATATGAGCAAACTGTTTCCCTTGCTAATTTTCAAATGATTAAGAGCACAATGGAGGGAATATAATCAGCATACTTGCACATGATGCATGATAGAGATGATGCCACCAAGCTTGCAGATGAGGCTTTATTTTTTTCCATGGAAACAAAGGGTAAGGTTGATGAGCTCACTTTTGAGCTTAGTACAACTAAAGATTCCTTTAAAGGCACTAAAATAATATTACTCAAACTGAAAAAGAACTCATTGCTCTCACAAAATTCAGGGAGCAAGAAAATGAGGAAAGAGCAAAGGAGGTTTGTGATCTAGTCCTTGGTTCCAAGAAATCAGAAGATGGAAGTTTGGATCAGCAAGATGATTGGTTTAAGCTTGGGAATGAAGATAATCTTCTTTTTGCTGATAACCCATTGTTTGAGATGGGTGCTGATATATCATGTGATAATCCACTCCTTAAGTTGGATGATGGAACACTTTGTGGTTTGAGTGATGTGGTTGGTGATAATCACGGGATTTGGGATGCAGGTGCAGTCTTTAGCAGTGAGATGTTGACTTGGAATTGGAGTTGTGGAAAAAACTTCAAAGTTGGTACTGCTGTCCACTTTCCAATTAGTCTACATAGGACTTTGAATGCTTACATACCAATGGATTGCCAGTACGTCCAGCCTAATAGTGGAGTAATTCTTGGTCGATGTTGATTGGTAGAGGTAATTTCATCATTGGAGAAGTCCTAGTCATTTCCACACTCACAACTCATATATTTTCGGGAATAATTCATTATATCAGCTGCTGCCCTTGCATTTCCATGCTGATTATGGCAATATCATGTTATGGGCAAATAGTCTTTGAGTACATGCAGGTTTATTGACTGAATGTTGTGGGAGAATTTATAGATTTAGTGCAGTTATTTCTAGCTTCCACTAAGGTGAGTGGTGATTATTGCAGCCATTCCAAGATGTGCAGCTGGTTGGGTGAGTTGATGTGCTCGGAGTCGGCCTTTTGACACTTGGAGATTAAGTGTCGATGAGGTATTATTAGTTTATGACCAGGGAGGCATTTCCAAGATAACTAATTTTAGGGTCGACACTGCTATCATCTTCTATGTTAGCTTCTGGTCAGGGATTGATTGGCATCACTTATGGGACACCGTGAGAAGATATGTTTAGGGGTTATTCTTGGGGGTTGAGCAAATTATTTTTCTTGTTGCATAGGATCGTGTTAGATAGTGGGATTACAGATGTGGACCTCATCAAGGTGCTTTGGCAACAAATCTTTCATGGTATAAATAGACTTCAACTTTCACAAGTATTTTAGTTTGGGTTTTGATGATGGTTCTATTATTGGGTTAGAAGAGAGGAGAGTGCATGTTTGACACAATGGATCTACAAGTATATTCGAAGTGTCATAATGTTAGCATGGTGGGTCTTTTCTGAGATTGACATGGGACCCTGGGATTATATTTGGTTTCGGCTTGGATCAATTTGGTGATTTTGTGGTTGATTTGACATTGCTTGAGGACAAACAATCTTTGGGAAGAGAGGACTGTAATGTCCCCATTTTTGGGTTCTCTTGCATTACAGTTGGCACTGACCCTTTAGGTGTGTGTCAGCCTTATCAAAGCAATTATTTGATGTTACTTGTGAGCTTAGATTGTCTAGAGAACTTGTATGGGACTTTCTGGAGTTATTTCCGGCTTCTAGCGTGTTCTCCAAGATTTTTGGAGTGTGCATCTATTTATAGTAAGTCACTTGGTCAGGTTTGATTCTGAATATTCATCATCGGTATCACTTTTGTGCAGTCAGTTTGTGATTTCGATGCTTTCCGTTAGTTTCCGCAACTTGGATGCATTAATGGCCTTATTTTAATTATTTTACTAAGGTTGCTTAATATTATTTAAATTATTTAAAAAGCACCTTAGTGTTATAGCTTGTTGGAACCAAGATAGAAAGATTTAAATGTTGGGACACTAATAAGTGGCTTTATTTTTATGTATTGAGAATAATGAAATAATGAAATAAATCACTTTTTGTGGATATAAGGCATATTTAATTAATAATGTGACTTTATATTGAGTTTTCGAAAAAGTTCTCAAAAAACTTATAAAAGGAGATATAAAGAGCTCTTTGGATTATGTAGTTTATTTTATTTTATCTGATTGAAACCTTTGTGGTTTTGGGAGATTGAACTAGGTTCATCTCAGCCTTCCGGAGAACGGAAACCGTCTTAGAGAAGATCACTTTTGGTGGTGAGACTATCCACCTTGACTAGTATAGGCAGAGTCATTCAAATTTCGTAGTTGGATTCAACGATTGGGGTTCAGATATTTGTGAAGTCTTGGCACAGGACAAATTTCAGAGTTATTTAGAGTTATTTGCAAGGAAATAAATACATTGTTATCTATTTTATATTGGCTGCAAATATTTACAGTTCATAACAGTTACAATGGATAGTGCTTGGCCATACATTTTATAAAGGTAGCGAGTATCTTAATAAGGTGTCCATTCAGCAAATGCTTCAAAGTTTATTCCCTATTGAAAGTAGGGGAAATAGCTTCCTTATGGATAGCAGAGAAGGCCATACCAAAGAAATAAGTGTCATATATATTTGTGGAAGGGGGTCGAAGGTTTAAGAAGCACTCAAAAGTAAAAGCTCATTTACACTAGTTGCTGCCATTTATAAGGCTTTCCGTACTTAGTGTTGGGGAGTCAAGGTGATGATGTGGTGCATTAGTTGCATGAGGACCAGTCAAGCTTCAGCACAACATTCCTAAAGTATGCCTTCAACTATCATAGGTCTTTTTCCTTGGAGGGGCGCAACATTTAAGCTATTTATGTTTTGCATTTGTACCTGCTGTACAGTAATTAGGAGGCCATACTATTTCTGCAATGGCTGAATGTCATTCTCAGGTCAGAAATAAAATACTGTGTTAACAATTTAATATTCATAAATATTTTGTGTATCTGAAACTACAACTTACATTTTATTATTCTCTGTGTTTTGCAATGCCTAATGTCTGTCAATGAATTTGTTTTCAAATACAATCTGGAACTATGGTTGGTTGGGATATATGATGTTCAAAGCATTATCATAAAAATAAATAAAATTGAAACATATAGAAGAAATATGCTCCATTACAGAGGACTGTAAACTGTTTGACGTAATGCCTGTGCACAGAAGGTTGTGAAATTGGAAATTTTTTGCATAGAAAATTAGCTTGGGGTATTTCAGAGGTCAGGTCAATTAATGTATGCTTGAAAAATAATCATTGTGGACACGCAAAGATGGACATATGATAGATAGAAAGTGTGATAGCAACTGGAATTCCATATTTGTAATTTTTGACCCTTTCTTTGACTATTTGGTTTCTGGAGAATTTGTACAAGGTCTATATATTTGCTAACAATTTTAGAAATAGTGAGAAGAGGAGAATAAACATGTTTGAGCATAAGAGAGGGATAGTTTTGGCATCCAAGGCCCATTGGAGGTCCATGGAAAGACTAGAAGTCATGCAGGTCTGAGAAGGTCCTATTAAACCTAGGAGTAGATTGAGAATCGGCGAAGAGCCCCATGGAAGATGGATTCCATTGTATGATCCTGTTAGGTGCCAAATTGTATGGATTGCATAGTTTTGATCTCTGGAATATGTTAATTAATTGTACAAAATGTTTTGAACATATGAAAGTGTCTTGTAATAGCCCTGCTAGTTCTTAGGAATGGTTTAAGCTCTTTAACATTACTCCATTGATCATGTGAAGGCATATGTGTAATTTCAGTTGTGGAGATAGTGGATGAGAAGTCAATTTGTCCTTGCTCTTGATGGAATTTTTCCCATACATGGGTTTCTCTAAGGTAAGTCCTTAGTTCATTGAGCATTATTGCTTATTTTGATGCTTTGTGTTCAAATTTACAATTTTCTCTTCTCTCCAAAAATTTGTAATGTTGGTGAACTATGGAATATAGTATTCATTGTAGCTGTTATGGATCGTTGGAAGATGCCTCCCAAAAGCAATTAAACTTTGCTCATCTTTTGGATTTTGGACCCAAACCCTTGACTTTGAAAACCACTTAGATGGCATAGTTGTCATCAATTTTGACGCATGTTAAGGGATTGCGCAACATTCGAACAAGGAAAGTGGAAGGTCAAAAACCTTATCACCAAGTTGTGGGATTAGTTAAAGTGTCAAGGGTGAATTTTCAATTCCAAAACTCTCAAGGAAATGAAAAAAATGGAAAGAGAAGGTAATATTGTAGGATAAAAATGAAGGGAAAATGACAAGAACTATAGATGATTTACAATGCTGAAAGAGGATATTTTTCAACAGTGAGAGAGTTGGATGTAAAAGTCAATAAAATGCTTGCAAACTAGGGCAATGAGTTTGCAGAATTAGGGTCAACAAAGTGTCCAAATTTGGAATGAGATGCAATGAGTATACAATCAATGTTTGCCTACGGAATGTAATTCAAATCTTACGTACTACTGGCAAACTAGTCATGTGCAGAACATAGAATAAAACAGTAACCAGAAAGATGTCATGTTTGAATGCTAGAAACTTTATTCATTTTCAGAAAAATCATGTACAATCACAGAGTATCACAATGCTTAACAATATAACCATCGGCACACGACTATCCCCCGACTATCCCGACAGACTACATATAACGCTCGGCGGTGGTTAGATAACCAACCGACACGACGTTTCGTAACAACATTAATATTAACATTAATCGGGACTTGATTACCCGAAAGTACATGACATGTTTTATTCTCACTAACTATTGTTTTATTAGAAATTGGCCGACTACGACGAAGGCCGACTACGACCAACAACAAAGTAAAATATACTGCTAACATCATCCCCCCGACAAAAGAAGTCGTCTTCCAGACGACATACATATAAAAAGACAAGTTCAATGAGAAGTAGGGGGAAGTGAGTACGTCCCTGGATGCATAGATGACGTCGGAGAAGTAGAAGAATGCTCCGCTCGCAGTCGCCTCACCTCCTCGGTACGTGTGCGAAGCTGTCAATCGGCCAGTATCTCCCTCTCCCTCGCAGCCTTTACCATACGGGCTGCCTCCATCAGTTGACTTTTTGCCTTCTCCGCCTCTGCACTCTTAGTCGCCAAATCAACATCTTTTGCAGCCAACTGATCCTCCAATGCTTTTACTCGCTGCTCCCATGCTTCCTCTTTCTGCTTTGCTTCCTCCTCCAGGGCAGCCACCCGAGGCTCCAAGACTTCCAATCGAGCACCCCTCTCACTGGCAAGCCGAGTTTGTTCGGCCAAGTCATTCTGGATGTTTCGTACGGTAGCAGTGGACTCCTCCTTAATCCTCTGTAGGAGTCTATAGGCTTCCACTCTTCGTGATACCGCTACCTCAGTAGCAAATACTTGGCATTTCACGAGGAGAAAGACATCCCGAAAGGAAAGCTCTATGTGATATAAGCTTTCCAGAGCCCCTGCGTCTCTCCATGCTAGTCTCGGTGATCAACCCCGCCAGACTCTCATCATTGCAAAAGTCTCTCCTGCTGGCCACTCCTCGCCGAATATCCGTGTGAACTCAGCCTCACACCCCATCTGGATGAATCTTCGGATGCGCTGAACTTCCTGGCCCACTAGAGGAGATCGGCCAATCCTGAGGTCTCTGGAAACCTGTCCCACTTGGATCATTAACCTGCCCATATGCTCTAGCTCCTGTACATATCGTTGCATCGTGCCTAGTGGGTCTGGTGGGTTTGGTTGTGACATCTCCACAACGAATCCCTCTGTGGAGTCACCCTCCTCATTCTCCTCATCGCCGGGAGCTGTAAAAGGTTCTGGCTACTCCTGGGGTGGTTCCCCGACTACCTGCTGAGGCTCAGGCTCATGTATGGCCGTCCCTGGCTCCTCTTCTGTTCTAGCCTCCAGGTGTGCAAGTGCGTCCTCGACAAGTCTGGCCGTCTCACTTTGCTGAGTGTGAACGATTGGCCCTTCCTCACCCCCTAGTCCCTCCGAGGGACTCTTCTCCCGCTGTTCTGGGTACTCGGCCACTTCTAAGGTGAGGCCTACTGATCCCAACCAACTATCAATCTGGGCTACCCTGGGTGCTCCTGGGGCTGGGGTAGTCTCCTCAGTGGCCACAATCGTTCCCCAAGTTCCTGCTACTGAAGTTGCCACTCCTAGCGCTGCCGAACCTGGCGGTGGTGTACGGGAACAGGCTGCTGGCAATATCTTGATAGAGGCAGTGGAACTTGCCGATACAGTGGTTGCCCCCTGTGATGTCGTGGTGGCAAGTGGTGCCCATCCTGGCGATGCACCAGGTAATGAGGCAGCTACCCTCAACATTCGCTCGGCTCCAACTGGCGAAACAGGAAGAGTGAATGTCACTGAGTGTGTGTTCTCCCTGGCTAGCGGTGCGGGAAGAGTAAACCCTGCTGGCTGCAACACTGGTATGTTGATCTCCCCTACTTCCTGACCACTGATGGCGACGGATACCTCCTCATCGGCTGGTGGACTAGACTCCGAGGACGAGGAAGATAAATCAATGGGCTCATCCCTGTCCGATGCACCACTCTGTTCAGAGGCCTCCTCCGCTGATGTTTCCTCTTCCACCGATGCCTCCTTCCGTTTTCTCTTCTTTCCTGAAGCCGTGCCCTTGCCAATTTGCTTCGCTTCCAGTGTCGACCAGTAAAATACTGTCGGCAACCTAGGATCGAGGTGGGTGAGTGGCTGCAATCGACCCCATTTGCCTTCGGGCACTTGTGTGTGAACTGCATCGAGAAAGAGGGCTATAGCATGCTGGGTCATGTAGAAAGCCTTATGCCTCTGCGATAAGAAATCTCTCATGCTCTCTGCAAGTAGCCTCGCCCAGTTGTATACTTGGCCGACGCGGAGTTCGACCATGTAGTCCACCATCCAGATAGCAATATCCGACGCTCAGCTGGCACCTGTGAGTCGGCATTTTATTAAGTCCATTAGGCATTTCCATTCGGCCGACGCCAGATGGTGTTTCCGGAGGCCCCTGTTACCTGTGTTCCATATGGTCTCCTATTCCTCCGCTGTCAGATCACTGCGACACACTTGTTTGATTAACACCTCCTTGTGCTGCTGTGTCATTTTCTTGGGTTTGTTAACCCCTATTCCGGCAGCTGGAACGCCAAACACTCGCTCGAAGTCTTGTGGCCAAAATGAAATGGTGACTGAGCAACCTCTATAATCAATTGTCGATTTGTGCGTATGCCTGCAATAGTTGTCCACCATCGCAACCTTCAAAGAGTGGTCATCAGGAGTGCTTCGCCACCACTGTTTGCACTCGTTGCTAGTAAGATTCTCCCATGCCATCGTCTCATTATCAGCATCCATCTTCTTCCTTTTCCGTGCCGAGGCTACCTTCGGCCTATGCTGCATTACCTTCTTTCCCTTGTCCATTTTGCTGTCAGTTCGGCGATTCCAGCCGATTTTATAACCTTCGAGACGGTTATCGAAACTGCCGAAACTGCCAAACTCTGGTAACTGCCATACCCAATAACCCTGAAACTGCCAAAATTCGGAGAAAATTTGAAAGTGCTGTACGCCCTGGAGAGACTGAGTTTGTACGGCCTGAAAATTCTGTGTCTGAAAGGGCCGTACGATCTGGCAACTCTAGCAATCTTGTACGACTTGAGAGGGCCGTACGACCTGGCACTCTTGGAAGATTTGTACGCTTTGAATATCCTTCAAATTCCGTATGACCTGACAAATCAGTGAGATCTGTACGACTTGGTAATCCAGTGAAATCCGTACGACTTCAAAACTTGATGAATGCTGAGGGTTTCGTACGGCCTAGCCCTTTTGAGAACTCCGTACAACTTGGCAAATTGTTAAGGGTTGTACGACTTGAGTGATCTGTGAAGTCCGTACGACTCTGCAACTCTGAGAATTTCTTATGTTTTGACTGGAGGGCCGTACGCTTTGACTGGAGGGCTGTATGATTTGTTTGGACAAAGAAAGCCGTACGATTCCAAAACCTGATGAATGCTTAAGGTGCCGTACAGTTTGAATGTTACCTGTATGCCATACGACTGGAAGACACCCTTGTGGCCGTACGATTCCAAAACCTAATGAATACTTAAGGTGCCGTACGGTTTGAATGTTACCTGTATGCCGTACGACTGGAAGACACCCTTGTGGCTGTACGATTCCAAAACCTAATGAATACTTAAGGTGTCGTACGGTTTGAATGTTACCTGTATGCCGTACGACTGGAAGACACCCTTGTGGCCGTACTCTCTTCTTTGTGCTTGGCCGTACATCTTTCTTCCCTTTGCAATTTCGTTCTGTCCAAGATAGCTCGTCCTTAGATGGCCGTATGACTTCCTCCTTGGTCGAGTTTTGGCAACTTTTTATTTTAATGTTCCCCACTTTGATTCTTCGCCATTTATTTCCCTCGGCAATTTTCTCCCATGGCCGTACGATTTGTTTAATAGCCAAGATTTTTATTTTAATTTGCTTCACTTTAATTTTTCTTCCTTTAGCCAATTTTAATTTTTTCATTTCTCCTTTCATAATTTTTTCTCTTTTAATTTCTTTTCCAACTTCCCTCATATTTCTTTTATTTTTTTCTTCTTTTTTTCTTTTTCTCCATTCTTTATTTATTTTTCCATTTTCCTTTATTTTCTGATGTCTCATAGCTTTTTTCCTTTCTATTTTTTATTTTTTCAACTTCTATTCATTTTCTCTCTCCTCCCTTCTCTCTTCTTTTCTTTTCATCCCTCTTGTTTCACTTTGTTCCCGAACTTTTAATTCTGAGGTATAGTACCATTTACATGTGTGTGGTGGCCTTTTATAACATTCTTCGTCACAGCACGTTCCTATATACTCTATATCAAACCATTTATCAAGTAAAGGGGCAGGACCAATACCTCGAAAACTTCCGTCGATGTATCTTCCGCCGTATTGTTGATACCACGTAACATCGTTGCCTTGTACTGCTGGTGGTCCTGCCAGGTTAGGAATTATTTTCCAGAGTCCTTGAGTTGCTATCTTCCTAACCCTTGGTATTTTTCTTCTTTCTCGACGCATTTGTTTCAGAAGATCTTCTATATACCCGTCCACCGTTGACACAAATGTATCTTCTGTCCTCAACACTATCTTTAAGCAAGGGGCCTTTTTCTCGAAGTAAGCCTCCCATTGTTCATCGTCCCAGTCCTCCTCGTCATTCGTTTGAGACTCATCCTGTTCTTGGCCTTCTTGTTTCTCTTTTTCCGCCTGTGCTTCCGTGTCCAATTCCTTGGCTACATATCCTCGTTTTACTCCTTCGTAAGGGGCTACATAATGGCAGTGTCCCCCCATTCGACGCCATAGGGTAGGGGTTCCGAACACTGCATTGGTTAGGTGCTTGTGTATCCGTGGTACTGCAATTCCTTCCACTCGCTTCTCTGCCAACCTTTCTTCAATTATTTGATCTCGGCCTGATTCTGCCCAGACATCATCTGCTACATATCCGGGACCTCCTAGTCCCCAGTCTTGTTCTCTCGGGCCTTCACTTTGCACAGGCCAATCTTCCTTTGTGGCATAGCCCAACATGTTGATGGCGATAGTATTCTTCTCCTTTCTCTCCTGATATGGCTTTAACTTCGATCCGTTGATTGCCTCCGATATCAGTGACCCATCTAGATTTTCTAACTTTATAGAACCATTGTCACCTACTTCCCGTACTCGGAACGGTCCTAACCAACGAACTTTAAACTTCCCCGGCTTGATCTCGTTACGGCCGTTATATTTCAGAACTAACTGTCCCGGTCGGAAATTCATTCGCCGGAGGTGCTTGTCGTGCCAATACTTCCTTCGCCGCTGCATATTCTCCGTTGCCCATTGTGCCATCACCCTTCGCTCGTCCAGCTTATTCAGTTGGTATAGTCTTTCTTTTAAACTTTCAGTATCACCCAACCGATTCTCCACGGCTATCCTTAGGCTTGGTACCATGTACTCCATCGGCATCACTGCCTCCTGACCGTACATTAATTGGAAGGGCGTGTGGCCCGTTGTTACCTTGTACGTTGTACGATATGCCCATAGGACGGCTGGTAACCTTTCTTCCCAGTCAGCTTCTTCCACGCCACATGATTTGTGAATAACTGATACGAGCACCTTATTTGTAGACTCCGCCTGGCCATTAGCTCGCGGGTAGTACGGACTTGACAGGTTGTGAAAAATTCGGAACTCCGTCGTCATCAACCTGATAACATGATTAACGAAATGCCCTCCACGATCACTCGTGATCCGAATGGGGATGCCGTACCGTGTCACTATTTGCTCATAGATAAATCTTGCCGTACTCTGCGCTGTATTGTCTGGCAATGCTCGAGCTTCAGCCCACTTCGTCAGATATTCCGTAGCGACCACAATATATCGGCATCGATGCAAGTGACTCACCTTTAATGGTCCAATGAAGTCCAATCCCCATCGTTCGAACAATTCCTGTGGCTGTGAGGGATGCAGTGGCATGAAGTCCCGCTTCAATGGTTTCCCGACCCTCTGGCAAGTGTCACAGCCTAACACCCATTCCTTAGCGTCAGTGTGCATTGTCAACCACCATAGGCCTGCCAAGAGAATTTTCCTTGCTGTAGCATTGGGTCCCATATGGCCGCCGGCCAGTCCTTCATGTGCCTCCTTTAGTACGCCAGGTATCTCTTCCTCTATGACACATCGCCGGAGGATCTGGTCGGGTCCCATCTTGTAGAGTAACCCATTGATCAACTGGAATGTCTTACTTTTCAGGACAAGCTTCCTTCTTTCGGCTGGTGGCATTTCTTTCGGGAACGTGGATGTGGACAGATATTCTCCAATCTTCTCGTACCATGAGGGCAATATTGCAATCTGGAATAAGTGTGCATCTAGAAAGTCTTCATTCACCCCTCCCTCAGCAGGTTCGCCCGACCGGATTCTAGATAATTGATCGGCAATAACATGGCTCTTTCCTGGTCGTACGATGATGGTGAATGTAAATTCTTGCAACAAAAGTAACCATCTGCTCACTCGTCCTTGGATAATCGGCTTGTTCACTAGGTACATCAAGGCTTGGTGATCCACATAGAAAGTGAACGGCGTGGCTAGGAGGTAGTGCCTAAACTTCTGTACGGAGTAAACCATTCCTAGTGCCTCATGCTCGGTTGTACTGTAATTCCTTTCTGCTTTTGAAAGTAGCCGACTAGCAAAGAATACCGGGTGGTCCAACCCGTGTGCTCCCACTTGTGCTAGGGTTGCTCCGATGGCAAAATTAGAGGCATCTACATGTACATGGAACTCCTTATCCCAGTTCGGATACATCAATATGGGTGAGCTGATCAATCGATCCTTCAGTTCCTGGAATGCCTTCTCCTGTTCTTCGGCCCATATAAATGGTTGGCCTTTCCTCGTCAGTAGGTCGAGAGGGTACAACACTTGGGCAAAATTTTTAATAAATCTCCGATAGTATCCCACATGCCCGAGGAAGGACTTCACACCGGTGACGTTCTCCGGAGCCTCCATCTGTACGATGACTCGCACCTTGTCGGGATTAGTTTTCAATCCAGCTTTGCACACAATGTGTCCGAGCAGCTTCCCTTGTGGCACCATAAATCTGCATTTCTTCAGATTCAAGGCAAGGCGGGCTGCTCTACACCGTTCCATGCACTCGCCTAAGGCTTTCAAATGTTTTTCCTTATCACTATAAATTGACCAGTCATCGAGGAAAGCTTTGAAATTACCTACCGACATTTTATCAAAAATGTGGAGTATTATCCTCTGGAATGTAGTTGGTGCGTTGCATAATCCAAATGGCATTTGGTTGTATGCGTACACCCCGTCCTCAACCACGAACGTAGTCTTCAATTTGTCTTCTTCCGTGATACTGATTTGATTGTAACCCGAGAAGCCATCTAGAAAGGAATACATTTCATGCCCGACAACTTCTTCCAGAATTGAGTCGGTGAAGGGAATGGGAAATGGATCCTTGATAGTCACTGCATTCAGACTACGAAAGTCAACACAGATTCTGATTTGCTCCTCTTTCTTCAAGGATATGACGATCGGTGATACCCACTCGCTGACCTCCACTTTGAAAATGATGCCGGCCTCCAGCATCTTCTCAATCTCCTCCTGTACTTTAGTGGCGTGGTTTTTGTTCATTCTGTACGGTCGCTTTCGTACGGGCTGGGCTCCCGGTACGAGAGGAATCCTGTGCAAGCATAACTTCGGTGGTACGCCTTTTAAATCCTTGTACGTCCAAGCGAAAGCATCTTTATAGTCCATGAAAATTCTGAATGTTGCTGCCTTCAGTACAGGGTCCCAGTCATCACCCACAAGAATCTCCTTAGGTTTGTCTGATTCCCCAAGGTTTACCTTCTTCATCGTTGGCTCCTTGTACTTGATTATTTTGTCTTGTTCAAACTTATGTGCTGGCGTTACATCCAATTCTGCCATACCTTCTCTATATTCTCCGTACTCGGGAGGAAATGTTTCACTGGTCGAGCCTTTGTCTTCTTCTGCTTCCCCCTCCTTGACTTGCAGCATGTTGCAATCAGGGTGGAAGACTTCATAATCCTCCATCTACCAGTGAAACAGTCCGTTCAGTGAACTGGTCTCGTCCTCCGAGCAACTCCCAATTTCCAGTACCCCTTCTTCATCTGGTTCCATTAGCTGTCTCTCATCATCATCTAATTCTCCTCCGGACTCAGATGCTGAAGATGCTACATCCTCACTGACGGCCTGGTTCTTCAGATCAATGGTGTATTTCCTCCCCCGATTTTCTATTGAGAGTGTATTCCTCTTCCAGTTGTGGGTTGCCTTGGCAGCTATCAACCATCCCCGTCCCAAGAGTGCATCGTACGCCTTTTTCTCCAGTGGGATGACTACAAAATTTAGCAGAAACAGCTGCGTGCCAATCAAGACCTTCTGCTCCATTAGTGTACCCAGCGGTCTGATGCCATGTTGATCTGCTCCCACGAGGTGGAATGTCGGGGGCCAAAGAGTCAGCTTACCCAAACACTTCCAGGTCTCTTTTGGCAGTACGTTTACTCCCGAACCTCTATCGACGATAGTGTTAGATAATTTCATTCCCAAGATTTCCATCTTGACGACGGCTGGTTTCCTCCCGATGCTTATTGCGAATAGCATTGGGTCTGCGGTCTCGGCTACCAGTTTTGGCGTTCGTTCTGATGGACCCTTTTGAAGATTTTCTTCAATAACATTTGTAAGCGCTACTTTGAGATAAGGCATCGTTTGCAAGAGATCAGTTACCTTAATGGGTACGGTTGTGTGAAGCACCTGCCGTATGATATTCTTCTCCGACTTCGACTGTAGCAACGTACTGGTAGCTTTGGAATTCCTGCATTCATTCACCATTGCCTCTTCTACTTTTGTCTTGGCTTCCCAAAATCTGTCTTTCTCCGTACGAGGGTCTGGATAATTTGCCCTTTTTGACTGCGCCCTTGTAATTGCCAAGACTTCTTCGTCGGCTATCTCCAGTATATTGATACTACCTTTTTGCTTCGGACAGTCAGTGTCTTCATGATCACTCGGTCCACACCACTTGCATAGCTTTCCCCCGGTGCCTTGGCCGCTCGGACAATCCCTCGTGAAGTGACCCCATTCATTATAGTTTCGGCATTGGATCATGGGCCATCCTTTGCTATCGTACTGAATCTTGCTTTTGGGCGTATTTCTCCGATTGTTACGGTAGCCTCCAGGGGATGCATTGTTGCTCTGTGGTTTTGGCGGTGTGGTCGGACGAGTTGACTGTTCGCCTTGGGTGAAGAATACTTGCGAACTTTTGGTTTTTAAGTTGTATGGGCACTCCTTGACGGAGTGTCCCATAACTTGGCAGATGTCACAGAATAACTTTTCCGGGCAATTCGCCTTTGTATGGCCCTCCGTCTTGCAGTCGGTACACCATAATTCATTTGCCTCTTTGGATCCTTCCCTGTCGGCTTTCAGTTCTTTCATCATCCGCATCATATCTCGCCAAAGAGCTTGTACAGTTGCCGATTCATCTTCACTTTCTTCTGCACTCTCTTCGTCATCCCTCTTCTTCCCCTTCGAGGATGTCCTGTTCTCACTTTCAATGTCCATCGCCCGATTGTATGCTTCAGTGTACGAGGATGGTGGTACTACTTTCATCTT
The DNA here is from genome assembly GCA_007258455.2 of Sequoia sempervirens. Taxonomy (NCBI): domain Eukaryota; kingdom Viridiplantae; phylum Streptophyta; class Pinopsida; order Cupressales; family Cupressaceae; genus Sequoia; species Sequoia sempervirens. The sequence continues at coordinate 3,745 of VDFB02050646.1, read as the reverse complement.
TCGCCGAAGCGAGGGAATCAATCCTTCAATGAACCATCTTTTCTTTAAGCCATCTGCCGGCTGTGCCTCAAGCTTTCCTATCAAGTCTTTCAACTTCCTGTTGTAGGTCCGCACGTTCTCGTGCTTTCCTTGTTTAGTATGATATATTTCTGTGACAATCTCACTATCGTCCCGTAGAAGTTTGAACTCTTCTTGGAAAGCTTGCTTTAATACCCTCCATGTAGCTCTCTGTGCTTGGTCCAATTCCGAGTACCAATCAATGGCACTGTCTTTGAGTGTTGCTAGAAATGCCTTCAGCCACTTGTCGGGATCATCCTGCCCGCTGGCTGTCCAGATTGTCTCACATGTCTTGCAATGCCGTACGGGATCCTCAGAGCCATTCCCCATGAATTTTGGCAACTTTGTCCGTTCCGGATGAGCCATCTTTCCTGGTTGACCTCCTTGTGTGTTGGACCCGATTAGGCTAGTGGTTTCCTCGCTACGTCCTTTTGCATCACTTGCACCCTTGGCCACGTACGAGTCACTCCCACGTCCTCCGTCAGCGTCCTCAACACCGTGGATCTCCTCGGGTTCCCTCCGATGCTCTCTCTGTCGTGGGGTCTTAAGCTCTGGTCTTCCACTCCTTAGCTGTTCGTCGTCGTCTGAAAGGGACAACTCTCGAAATCGTCTGATGCTTCTATTCAAATCATCTTGATTTTCATAGGGGTTATATCTTCCTACGCGTGGAGTGCTGAAGGGGTCTTCGTCCCTTCCTTCTGTCAAACTATGGTGCGCTCGTTCAATGGATGTGTCTATTCTTGTCAGATTTTCATATGTTATTTTTATGCTTTGATTTATTTCAATTAAGTCCTCATCCAATTCCTTACTGACTTGCTTTAGTCGTCTTCGCCGGTTTTCTTGTTCTTGCAGCCTGAGTGATCGCCGAACTTGCTCTTCCGAAGTCCTGTGCCCGTCAGGTACTCGATGCTTGTCTTTGTTCGGCTATACGGGCATTTATTAGTTGTTCAAGCAATCATTGCTGGTTGCCGGAAGTACGACGCCGGCTAGTATCTCGTTCTTCCTCTTCACGTTTGGTTTTGTCTTTGCAACGTTGCACGATTTGCTGTCTTCGACGCTCGTGATCCTCTTCTTCGCGCAAATCCTGCAGGATAATGAAATGGCGGGCCAGTAACCTGGGCATGCGATTCAAGAGGTGGTTCACCTCGTCGTTTACTTCCAACCTATCCCAAATGACTTCCTCAAGGATCTCCCGAATGTGGGATTCCCTACGCACGTGGTCACATAACGATATTTTCCACAAATTTACCAGATCTTCTGTCAATGAGTCTTCCCATTCCTCATTAGCATTTACAGGTTCTTCCACCGGTTGACCCATTACGCTGCCATGGCAGGTGATGCCCTAGTCCGTTCAGGCAACGACGCCAAATGTTTGTCTACGGAATGTAATTCAAATCTTACGTACTATTGGCAAACTAGTCATGTGTAGAACATAGAATAAAACAGTAACCAGAAAGATATCATGTTTGAATGCCAAAAACTTTATTCATTTTCAGAAAAATCATGTACAATCACAGAGTATCACAATGCTTAACAATATAACCATCGGCACACGACTATCCCCCGACTATCCCACCAAACTACATATAACGCTCGGCGGTGGTTAGATAACCAACCGACACGACGTTTCGTAACAACATTAATATTAACATTAATCGGGACTTGATTACCCGAAAGTACATGGCATGTTTTATTCTCACTAACTATTGTTTTATTAGAAATTGGCCGACTACGACCAAGGCCGACTACGGCCGACAACAAAGTAAAATATACTGCTAACAATCAACAAATATGAGAATGAGATTATTAGAGAAGTAGAAGAAAAAATTGTGAATAGGAAGGAAAGGCCCAAAAGAATCAAAAGTAGAGGAAATGCTCTTAGAAACTCATCTTAAGGACATATGCTGAAGTATAAATTGTGTCAATGAAAAAGGAATGGATTCTCAAGGACTTGATGGATTCCAATGTGATGCAGAGAACTCTCAATTCTGCCAATTACTCACAGAGACATAAAAAAATAGAGCACAACAATATGATAGTTTATTTGACTTCAGTTTTTGCTCTGTACTAGTGTTCGATTTTTGTAATATGAGTTTTGCAAACAAATTACAATCTATTTATAATCAAACTTCTTTTCTCTGCATTCAAAATGAATCCACTACAATTTTAAATTGGTCCCTTCCCTGCACAGTGACCTCTTCCTCTATACTCGAGCTGCTCACACTCCCAAACTTGACGCCTCTTTGTTTATGCTTCTGCTCACATTCTTGGTCGATTCCTCAAGCTTGTGATTTCCTTTTGCACGAGCTGCGACCTCCAATCCCGCCTTACTCTCCTCTCTTCCCAGGATTCTTCTTGAGAATCCCTTTCTCACTGTGTGCCTCCCTCTTGCTTGCTGCACACTAAATCTATCATTCTCACCAGGCTGTGCGCCTTCCTTCTCTCACTGGTTGCGCATTCTGACCTTTTTGTTCAGCTGCTTCGTTTTTTTTTCTTCATGACTGATTCTTTTCTGTCCCTTGGCCCTTCCAAAATTTTCATCGGCCTCTATTCCCTGGCGCCCACTTATCCTTTTGTTTTTAGATCTGCAATTATTGAAAAAAATCTAGGCCGCTCATGCCTTGAAGCTGAAAAGGAAAAATGTGTTTTTTTTATTTCAAATTTTAGAATGGATCTGCATTTTCCAAACAGCGCCAACTCTCCCTATTTCTCTTCCAACGCATACTTTCTAAAGGCATTTACTTTGTCTTTTGTTTCAGTCAAAATCAAGACAATTGAATTGACCAAATACCACGCCTTTGGTAGATTACATCGCCCAGTTTGATACACTACTATTTAATAACAATCTGTCATTTTAAATATCTCCCACAACAGTTTGCATAGCCTTTGGGAATTTGACATTACATCAATCAATTATATTGGCTTAAAAGAACATTTCTCGTCATAGTAGTATTATAGTGAAGATGGAACATTTAAGAGGTTTTAGGCATTGGCGAAGAGAGGAAAACTAAACAAAACCAAAATTGAAGAAAAGCAAACCAACGATTTTTTTTTGGTGGTGCTGATAGCCCGTTCGCCCCTGTGCTCCTGCACCACAATGGATTCAAGAGGAAGGAGACAACATGGAATAGGAAGATGATGAGAGTAATGAAGTCAAAGGGCTTTGAAAATAGAGGAGCAATTGCATATCAAGAAATGGAAAGCAAAAGAGGAGTAAGAATCAGAAATATAGTTGTCATGTCTAGCAAAAAGTGCTTGCAATTATTGGACTAAAACATAGCAAAGAGAGCAAACCACATTTCGAAAAAGGAAATGAAGAAGGATAATAGGACATTAACAAAGGAGGCTATAAGACAATGAAGGATTACTCTAGGAGGTACGAAATTCGCCCATTGTAAATGCGCATGATAAGTGTCACCTTTTAAGGTGACGAGTGGAGGAGGAATAATCAGATATAGTATTGATTCAGCAAATGGAAAGTAGTTTAGAAAATCTTCAAAATATTTTAAATTTGGTCTTTGCGAACTAGGAACTTTAACAAGCAACATAGGTCCTTTTTGGAGCAACAAGACATGGTTTACTGAGGAGGTCTTTGGTGGTAGCTTATTGATCATTCCTTATTGATCTCCGAGATTCCCAACTACACCAGGCTACATGCGTTTGAGGCTTGTCATGCCTCAAACCTTAG
>VDFB02050645.1:0-10381 GCA_007258455.2 Sequoia sempervirens | reverse complement strand
TTAGGACTTCTCACCCAGTGAACAACGAAATGTTTTGTCGCCTCAGAGCGAATATGCCTTTTTCGGACAAACAACCTAGATCTGATCCACATCACATTGGACAAAATGGTTGAACCTTGATCCACCTTTTTATTTTGTTATTCTTCTAGTTATTGAAATTGCATGTCTGTGTATCTTGTTCTATTGTAAATCATACACCTTGTTTGTGTCCTTTCGTGCTTATGTCAGTTTAACTTAGGATCTTGGATCTTGGGGGCTTGGTTGCTTCCTCGATCTTTGTTATCCTAGACCACCTGCATTGGTACAATTGGACCCCTCTTGAATGTCTACTTTAGTGTGAGTTTGAAGCATGTTCATCCTCTCACTAAGTGGGGGCTAAATTTAGTGTCAAAAAATGTGTCCCTTGACATTTTCACACTTGATATGGGAATAACTAATGATAAATTAGACTTAATTTCACCTTGATCTAGTGTTGTGAGGTGTTTTACACATCCACACTAGGTCTTGGGCCCTTTTCAATCTAAATTAACGTAACTCTACCCTAATTTAATGTTGTAAAATGTATTTATCTAAACTTTCACATTAAATTTAGGAGGCTTGTAAATCAAGTGGATCTAATCTAGTGTTGTAATGTGTTTTACACATTCTCATGGGATTTATGGCCCTTCTAAGCTAAATAGATTCAATTTTGTCTTAATTTAGTGTTGTAAAGTGTATTTATTAACACTTTCACATTGGATTTTGGGTTCTATTGCATTTATGACCTTTTAATAGGCCCCTATGACCCCATATTGTGCATCTTGAGGCATATTTCGATTAAAAAACCCTGACAATATCAACATATAAGCTTAAATTGTCCACTCCCTGACACTTTAGCATGAAAAATAGCCCCTGCAGGACCCATTCACCACCTTGGGTGAATGAGCCCCATCCAAGTGGGAATCATTCACCGAGGATGCCGAATGAGTCCCATTTGGCCTATTTTTAAGGCTTTGAGCAGCAAAAGTGGGTTTTTAATTCAAATTTCTTCAATGTCAACCTTGGGGATCAAATTAATAGTCATTTTAGTGGATTTGCTATATAAAAAAGCTCTCAAATCATTGTTTTATCATGTATTCAAATTGTCAATTCAAGCAAGTAAGAGTTAAGAACTCCAAGTGTTCACAAGGTCATCAAGATAGCTTTCAAGATCAATTTTAAGGCATTCAAGGGCAAGATTCTTCATCAATTCTTACAACAATTTAAGATCCATCATCGTGGAAAGTTTCTAATTGCATTACTTCATGTTCATGCTTCATTATCTTATTTCATTATTTGGTTTAATTACCTAAAAGGGATTTGACCAAGGCAAGCCCCTATTCCCTAACAATCAACTCTCTCTCTCTCTCTCTCTCTCTCTCTCTCTCTCTCTCTCTTTGTGTGATTATGTATCTAGGTGCTTTGAAGGATTGGAAATCATTTAAGAATAGGTTACAAGGTTGTTGGAGTTGTCTCCCCATTTGCTAGGTCATTATCTTAATAAAAAGTCACCTACATGCCCAAAATTGGCAATTTTAGATCTAGAAATCAAGAGGAAGAAGAAGAGAGGACATTAAATACTAGATTTAGACCTTCATGTTTTAGAAAACCCTATGTGGACTCATTCGCCAAGATTGGCGAATGAGTCCCATTTTGGGTCAATTTTAAGATCTTTTTGCAGTTTTGAATACCCTTTTATGAGAAACCTGTTTTAGTATAGAAACCTTGATTTGGGATTGATTCGCACAGAATGGCGAATGAGTCCCACTAGGCCTAAAAATAAGCGATTTTAGGATTTCAAAGCTCCATTCCATCTCTCTCTAGATTCCAAGTGCACACTTTCAGTTTTGTAGTTTTTTGTTTTGTTTCATGGTCATTTCTAGGTCATTCATTGAAGCATTGCCTCAAACTAGGGTTTTGCATTTCATCCTCTATTGCATTATCTTTCCAATTTTTAACTTGGTGTTGAACCCCTCTTATAATCTAAAATCATATCCTAGGATACCCTATTGTCAAATCTCTTCCTTCATTCTTCATTGGGTTGAGATCTCTAGGGTCATCGTTGAATGTGAAATATAGAAGATTGTTGTCCTAGGTCCTAAGCCCTAGTGGAGACAAAATTCTATGTTATGGTAACTATATCAAAAATCTATATCACCTTACTAATAATTGGATGTCCACATAATCACAATATCTAAAAATTTTGGTAAATACACCACATATATTTAATAAACATATATTGTTCATATATAGGTAGATAACTATTTGTTTTTCTTTGGATATGCTCTTTTGATAATATTGTAGCATTAATACCATTATAGAAACCAATAATAAACCTTTAGAGGATTCCTTAAAGTGAAAGTTGTAACCACGAATACTAGAAGAGATTTATTTTAAAATATCAAATTGTTTAATAATGAAATAGAAAAAATTGTCAATATAAATATGATAAACTTTCAAGAATTTTATAGTTAAATGATATGCAAATTTTATTGGACTATTAAATCTTTTTTAAATTAGATTACTATAAGAACCATTTCTCCTACAATATCTTTACAAAAACATCCTAGTTATTAGATATGATGAGAATTATGCATTACTCAAAGTTGTGGCATTGACAGAAATAAATTTTTGCCCCTACCTTACTTTCTCATTTTCTAAGTAAATCATTGAACAAGAGATATGAAATATCCATTAAAAATGATTCATTGATTTCTTGTTAACCTTGTGATTAGTTGCATAATTTATCCTTTTACTTAAAGAAAGAAATACATTTTACTTAAATTAATTTATATATATAACATTATAAAAGCTATAATCACAATACCACTAAGATTCCCTTTGAAGCGTATAAATCACTAGCGAACGGAAGATAGAATCTCGGGTAAAATAAATGAAGGTAATGAAGTTCTAAATTGATTAGAAGTTGTAAATTGAACGCTATTTCATTAGCAAGGCTAAGTAATGCCCAGATGGTCTTTTCAAGATGTTGATGCTATGTAGCTGGGTGTCATTTCAACAATGTAAACTGATTACAATTAATGCTACATTTAACAGATTCTATGGAGGTTCTACGACAGTCTCTTTACTCCATGCCATCGTGGGTCGCTTTTATCATTCAATAATCAATTAATCTTCCCTATACCTTTTATGGGTGATTTTAGGAGAGGGCCCAATAGTCGTGCGGGGTCCAATAGTCGTGCACCCAATCGCACATATAATACCCAATAGTCGTTTATATAATGTCCAATAGTTGTGATTTGACTACCCATAATTAAACAAAATGTATGCTTTTGATCTAAAAAGCAACCAATCATGTGATACCACATCAGCGCTCAACTACTCATGATGTAATGCACGAGAATTGGTCTCACTATTTTTGGGGCCTTTTTCGACACCTTGACAAAAACACATGCTGATGTGGCATCATATTTGATGATGTGGCCCTGAAAACCTTAGCAGGTTATAAGCAGCAGAACTTGCCAAGTGTTTTGTAAAAAATAGAGGATTTGAAATTTCGACGAGGATAATTAGAAGAAAGTTAGGGTGCACGTAACACGCCCTCTCCCTCTATCACCGTGACTTTGGCAACACACCTATTGACTTTGGAGGACATCTCATTAATAGCTGCAATGATACTACCTAAAATCAAAAGCAATCACACAATTCTTTATAGATTGAATATATTTAATCTATCAGTCATTTCTTATCATTTAATATAAGTCAAGAATTCGGAATATTTTTATATATGTTTCGAAAATTTGGGTAACATTTGTTGATTTTTTATTAACTTTTTAGTTTGTAACTCTTTTTTTTTACAATTAATTATTGGACATCTGTCAATTATATAACATTTGATTATATATTTCAACACATTTGTCTTAATATCTAATCTATTTATTAGTGAGAAATATTTAATTGAAATGTTAATTATTGACCTTCCATTCACATTTTGGTTTAACTTTACCAACTTAAAAAAAGTAACACCTTTTTATGAATTGTAGAAACTTGTACATCTGACAACACTTTTCTACCTAAACATTTGAAATATCATTGGACTTTGATTAATGTGGAATATAAAATATTTATGTTAGGATTCTAGTACCATCAAACATGGTAGAAAAAAAGAATATTATATCGTGTTTGTAGAGTGCACTAGAAAAAATGTTTAGAATAATGTATTTTGGTTCCTCATTTTCTTGGTGATGATACAAATAGATTTCAATCATGCATAGTATGATTGGAACAAACATTATAATCATCTTACTTCAAGTAAATTGTTAACCATGACCCTATTTCAATTTAATGTTGAAATTGCCTTCAATTCAACAATCTTATCTACTTGGTTTTCAATGTCATTATCTTTTGTTTGAAATTTATTTTGTTGCCTATGAATTAAGATTTGCAAATTCTTAACAATAGCTCTGACACAATTATAATATAATTTGTATGTTCTAAAGGTTTTCAGTAATGAGGGTAGTAATTTTTTTATTTTTTAATACTATTAGATTAGGATTAAAATAAAATCTTAGAAAATCATTTTTTCTTCTCCTTGTCTTTTGCACTATATAAATGTTCAGATTTCTACAAAATCGGGGAATATTTGAGTAGTCAAGATTTTTTGCCTTAACCTTAAGTCAATATTGACATCATTATCACTCTTTATTGAGTACACATTTTTTTTGTGATAGATTATCATTCTTTATTGTTGTAGCATAAAAAATTATCACACTTGATAGTTTCACACTAGGTTTTACTTCCCCCATATGCTTGGAGCTAATTATGCATTATTTACCCATTTTATAAATATTATTGGAAATCAAAACATCAGAAATCAAACTATGCAATTAATATTTTCCCTTTTGATCCTTAAAAAGATTGAAACTAGTCTAGGGTGCCCTATACCTCGGACTAGTATTTTTGGCTCCAAATTTGCATATGTCGGTATTGGAATTTATTATTTAAATTTTTAATTTCAATTATCATCTACTGAAATTTGATTTTTGACAAATGGGAATAATTGCATATAAATACTAGTAATTTTAAAATTTGAAGTCCTAGAGTCATACTTAGCAATCTTAGAGAGAAGATTGAAGATCCTAAAATTAGTTAAGGGAAGAATTAGCAGCATCATTATAGCACTTTCATCAATCAAATTCAAGCTTGCAATACATCAAGAGGAAGGAATCAATTATGTGCAAGAATTCATTATGATCAATCATGCCAACTCATGAAGATACATTTTTTCATCCTCTACATACAAGTTTCAACAATCTACTCATATGTGAACTAACCTTTTGTAGGCCTATCAAGCATTCAAGGCATCCATCAATCAACTTTTGTTGTGAATTGTGTGACATCACTTCATCAAGGATTTCACATCAAGGTAACATTGTCATTTATTATTTATCACTTTTATCAATTATTATTGTTTTGGCCTCTTCCTAACCTAGGGCATGCCCTATTGATAATCATCAATCACTATATGTGGAGGTATAAATACCCAAACGAGGTTTGACTAAGGTAAGCTCTTACAAAAATTAATATTTCCCCTATTTTCATGTGTGTAGGTTAGATCTGAAGATTTCAACAGGAGACAGTCTAGGAAAATAGAGGGTAGACTACAATATACAATCCAAAATTTGCAGATCTAGAAAAGAAGAAATTCTATCTAGGGTGCATTGTATGCTTTTCATTATAAATCAAATCCAAATTTTAGGAAAAAGTTCCTCACTGTTGTCATTTATCAAGCCCAAGTTAGTTTTTCTACTTTCCATTTTCTTCTATCCATGAAATTACATTTTTTGATCTAGGGTCATATGTCTAATAGGCTTGTTAAAGCATAAATCAGATTTATCACACCAAAACTAATAAACAAACATAAACCCTATGGAATTGGCTCTCCCTGGTCGTAGCAAGTTAATCATCAAATCCTAGTCAATCTATGCTTAATGTTGAGTGAAGTGAAAAAGAGATCATCCTAGCTATTCTAATTGGATATAGGATCACTTTTCCTACTCAATAATTGTATTACCTCATTGTTTATAATAGAATAAAATATTTCACACTTGTCTCACTATATGCTTTATATATTATAATTTATAAATTATTTATATAAACGGATGTAGTGTTAAAAATATTTAATAAGATATTTGTATTATTAGTTTTCCATTTTTTATTGAGTTGTCTATTAAGTAATGTTTTAAGTTTACAAGGTACATATTCAAACATAAAAAATTTCAAAAAATTTCAATCATATTTGATTTCATCTACGCACATCCCAAAGAGTCATCATAAGTATCCATTCACACAATTTCTATCCCAAAGTAAATCCTTAGATGTAAACCCAATCTAGGTTGATTTCATGAGAGTGAAAATGACCCATGAGTTTACAAGATTCGAATTTAAATCCAATTTGATAAAAACCATCACAATTAGTTGTGATATGTTGATTAAAGTCCATAAATTATTAACATGAGAAAGGGTGTTGTATTTAAGGATGAATTGTAATTAATTTCATCTATACAACCATTATCCATAATATTGCATTCAATAAGACATTATTAGTTAAAGAACATGTTGGAAAGATTATTTTCGTTGCACCAAAATATCAAATTTTTAATGCTTGATACAACTGCTAGAGTTAATGAATCCATAGAAGGTGGTTAAGTCATGTCATGAACTTGGGTGTAACACTACAAAAAACAAGGAGACTAAGTGTGCACACCTTGCAACAATCCCCCCAGTGCAAGCGAGGGGTTCAAACTCATGACCTAGGCTCTTATACTAATTGTTGAAAAGATGATTGTTGTTACACCAAATGATTGAATTATTAAAGCTCGATACAATTGCTAGAGTTAATGAATGCATGGGAGGCAATTAAGCCATGTCATGAACCTGATTTTTGTGCTACACAACACATGGAGACCAAGGGCGCACACCTTGCAACAAAATATTCCTAGAGCATGAACATTACATTCTTTAGCTTACATCAACATTCCCAAGCATCACCAACCGATTGCTTAGCTTTCTTAATATCACATGTTTCATTATGTTATTAATCAATATTACATATTATACATTTTTATATCCCTTACTAGTGTAACATTATGGGATATTGAGTCCATCTCAAATTACTTATGACCTAATTTCATTATATATTATTTTTTATTATTTTCCTTCATTAGGTAAAAAATTGTGGGTACTTTTCTTTCTCCTTTAATGTATGATTCAATGATCATGTCATATAATATTTATACATGAGTATATCCTTTAATACATAATACACACTTTTACATTATTATATTTTTTTTCTCCTTTCCCTTAGTTACTTCCATATGTTGTGTTTAAAACATTAATGAGATATGTATTGTCACTATAACTTGGTTGATGAGTATATGGTTGTACTGAGTAGATTGTCTTAATTTTTATTTTTAAATGAGATCAAAGGAGATATATACTTAGCTACTTTACCTCTCTCGTCACATTGAATCCAGTTTAAATAGGATGTTTGTAGGGAGTTCTAACTTTAAACATCAATTCATAATATTAAGACAAATTTCATAAGCTTATGTTATACTAAATTTCATCATGTCCTATATAACCAAGGCGTTCCCATTGTAATATCATTTAAATCATATTCATGTCCTAATCTTATGAATTTTTATCATTTCATTGAATAAAACTAGTGTCTTATGTTTGGTTTTTTCTTGTGACTTGATTAAACTTCCTAGGTCCTAGGTGGCTACATTCATAGCCAAATATTGCAACTAGATATATAATTCTATACCAAATCTTTTAATTACTTTTTTTTTAATTTCTCCATGATAATCTTTTGATAGTATTAATAATCACTTTATATCTTTACAAGGATTGAAATTCAAAAAACAAAGAAATAAGATGGAAAAATATAAAACAAAAATCAAATCTGAATCCTAGATTTATCAATCCCATTGAAAACCTTAAAATAATTATTTTTGGTTTCCTTCAAATGTGGATACTAAATCTTTGTAGCATAAAATGTTGATTTTGATTATTGATTTGATTTATGTAAATTTTGAGAAAATTAATTGGTATAAGATGTGATCTATGAAAATGATGAATAAAGGATTCTATTTATAGATTTTATGAAGAAAAATCATTTGAGAAATGAGGATGAGAATCAAGACTTTAGTGAAGTGAAGTGGTTGTAGAGTCCAATCAACTAGAAAATAGAAAAAATATATTTTCAATCCATGAAAGGATAATAATGAATTATTTGGTTTGATTAATGCATAAATGTGAGGAATATGTTTACATTTGAAGAGTAAGCTAACTAATAGATTAAGAAGAAGATTCTAAAATCAGATGGAGTTAAGTGATGATGGAAGATTGGGATTCTAAAAGTAGATGGAGTTAACAAATCAAAATGAAATTTATTTGAATATGGATAAATAGTTTTTATTTAATTAAACAATAAAATATTTTGTATTTAAATATATAAGTGGATAAATCAATAATAATTAAGATACAATAAAGCAGTGATGATCAGTAAATGATGAATGTGATGATTAATTAATGTTTAATTAAAAATGTGGAAAATAGATTTAATTAATGATTTTAAAATGACATGATGATGATTATCGTTAGGTTGAATAATTTTAGTGTGTACATTTTTCAACTCTTTTAAGTAATATTCAAACTAACATTGTTTTCAAGAAAAAAAAGAGCTAAGAAGAAAAATTAGAAGAAACAAAGATGATGATATTCCCTAGTCAAGTGAGAAATGGGAAATTAGAAAAGTGAGATTATTGATGCCCTCTTTAGGGGTTATCCATGTACAAAATACATGTTTTATCTCTCAAAAGAAGATAAGATGAGAAAAATGTCAACTAAAAGATGGAAAATAAAGAAAATGATATGAAAGGAACAAGATTATGGATAAAAATTTGATAATGCATTGTGTTGACTTTGAGTTTAGCAAGCTTTGTTTAATATAGAAATAGATTTTATGCATCAAGATATATAAGACCAAGGTGACAATATATCTAATGTGTTGACTCAATCTTAAAAAAATAATAGACAATAGATTAGATTTTTTAGCCCCAATTAATTTCAATGTTATATTTTTACCCTAGACTTAGTCATATGAGAGGAGAAAAGAGTTAGTTTAGATAGTAATAGCAATTGGCTATAATTAAATATAAATAAAATTGATTATCATAAAGCATGATAAATATCATATATAATTCCAAATATATATAGATATATTAATGCATGTTCATCATAGACATATTCTAGGGGTTTTTCCCTCCTTACAATCCTTAGTATCATTTTCCTACTATCTCCTATTTTGGCTTTCCCTTTTCTTACTCACAAATTCTTACCTGTTATATTGCATGTTATCTTATAAAAACATCTGCATGGTGGGACATGTGTTGGCAATATGTGTTGTCATTAATGTTAATTTTATGTCTAGTAATATGTGTTGTCCTTGTTGATACAACTTAATGACAATGTCATATTTATATAGTAGTCAATTGATGGTGTGAGACAAGTATATGGGAGAGATGGTTTGACATGAATGAAGACTTAGGTTCAACCAATTATTGAGGAAAATTAGTTTGTAAGACCTAGTAGATGTATTCATAGTACTACAACTTTTTGGAAGTATGATATGTATATGATTAACCTTGTAACACATTGGTTCATAATTTGGTTTATAAGTAAAATCACATTGATGATATCTACATGTTCAAGGAGATAGTTTGGGTTCATATTTGTGTGATATTGAGAGGGGGGGTGACTCAGTATTCTTTTAAACCACTTAAATATTTAGCCATGCAATATGTTACTTATTCAACTTACAGTAATGAAGGAAAACATGCAAACATCTAACAACATCACATGCCACATGAACACTAGGATTTTTACATCAAAAGACAAAAAAGGGAAAAACCATGGCGAGGATTAGCTCACAATATATTCTAATCGATTATAGTATATTACAAAAGTACTCATTGAAAGTGGAATCACTATCCAAGAGGACTCACTACCTATTGAGAAAAGAATAGAGATAGAAGAGATAGTGGATCATAGCTAGATTTGAACTATTACAACTGCATCAATCATATGTGGGAAATAGAGTTCCACTAAAGCTCAAAATATAGACTCAAACCTCTTCACACCGATCTAAATCAAAACTTTTCTCTACTCTACATTTTTACTATATTCACACAATTCACATTCACTAACTTTTCTCATGTCACTTATATTTACACCTCCAAAACAATCTCATATTTATATCCAGCTCAACTACAAACACTTAGAACATCAATTAGGTTAGCCAAATTAGATGTACCATTCAAAATATACAAAATAGGAC
>VDFB02050644.1:0-97786 GCA_007258455.2 Sequoia sempervirens | reverse complement strand
TTATTGATTAAATAACATGCAATGGCTATAGCTTCAACCCAAAACTTCTACTCAAGGCCAACACCACTCAACATACTCCTAACCCTCTCCATCAACGTCCTATTCATCCTCTTTGCAACTCCATTTTGTTGTGGGGTGTATGAAGTTGTCTTATGTCTCTCAATCCCATGCTCTTTACAAAACTTGTTGAACTCTGTTGAACAAAACTCACCGCCATTATCAGTCCTCACACATTTAATCTTTCTACTAGTCTGATTTTCTATCAAGGCTTTAAACTCCTTAAATCAACTAAAGACTTCAGATTTTCTTCCAAGAAAATAAACAAATGTCCTACTATAATCATCTATGAAAGAAACAAAATATACAAATTTTTACAAAGAAGGAACATTCATAGGACCAAACACATCTACATGAACGTAGTCCAAAAACCCACAAAACTTGTGAGAACTAGAGTGAAAATTAACATGGCGTTGTTTTCCATAAACACAATGTTCAAAAAAGTCGACTCGAGATTACAATCATCAAGTCCTTCAACAAGGCTCTTAGATTTCAATACTCTAAGACCCTTCTCACCAATGTGACCAAGTCATTGATGCCATGGAATTGTCTTCTCTATAGGAAGCTTCATTTCCAACAAATGAGCACCCTTAGGTACCCAAAATGCACGACCATTAGATGTAGTTGCAACATATTTTTCTACTCAATCTGACAGTGAGGATGAATAATCCAAATATTTCTTCTTTGGTTTGTTAGAAGAACTATTGCACTAAACCATGCATGCATCCAGTTTCAACAATGTGCCAATCCGAACACCCTTAGCAAACACCATAACTCCTCTCGTCATCTTGCATCCTCCACTCAAAAAAACAACTTGCACTCCTGCATCATTCAATTTACTCACAGAAAGCAGGTTTCGTGCCAAACCTAGGATATGCAATACACCATCAATCCCCTTCACTCTTCCATTAGGGAATCTATTTTTTACTCTTCCATGACCAACAATATTCAGGTGAGAGTCATCACCTAGATACACTTTCCCACCAACATATTCTTCATACTTCAAAAACCAACCTCTATGAGAGGTCATGTGGAAAGAAGCACCCGAGTCTATCAACCACACATCTTTTGATGTATGCATTGCCAAAGCTATGAAAAATGCATCTATGTCATTTTGAGAGGATTTATCAAAGTTGAAAACTAAGAAACTCTTTTTGTCTTTCTTCTTTTTCTCTTCCTTGCACTCTTTTTTGAAATGGCCAAATTTGCCACAATTCCAACACTTGAAGTTTGCACCATTAAACTTCTCTATTTTAGTTCTACTAGATGTTCTTTCCATCTCTTGCCTGTAACAAGGTCACAAAATACCCTTCTGCAAAACTCCCACTGAAACAAAGATTAGCTCAAAAAACCCTTCAAACCCAACAGTAGAATCAAAGCTGGCCAGACTCTAATATCAACTGAAAGGAAGCCGAGTAAGCAGAAGCAACTTCCTACACTAATCTAAGTAGGAGAGAGTTACAAAAAATTCTTACACACCTTTAACTGTTACAAATTTAGATGCACATACATATCATAAACAATTAAACAATGAACTTATAACACAAATATTTACATAGGGAAAACCCTTTCGGGAGAAAAACCCCACACTCCAAAACACAACTCAATTATATTATTTAGTAACAAATAAACAGTTACAATATAATTAGAGCTATGCTCTTGCAGGAGTCTTCACACTTCTTCACAATTCTGGAATAATTTCGACAACATAATAGTACTTCAATAAAACAGCAACACACAACTCCAAAATACAAGTGCTCAATATATAAGAGTTTACAATGTATAAATTAGACATTTCTAAAACAACTTCCAAAGGCTGAATGTGCAACATGAAAAATGCCAAAAACACTACAGACGCACAATGATAAGTTTCCAATTGTCACCACATGCCAATCTACAAAATTTGCACTTGCCAAAATAATTGCACCTTGAAAACCCCACATTCCATTTAAACTCAACACGGAAATAGAAAAAACATTTATGCACAACTTCACCTGTAAAAAAATAACTTTCCAACTTGACTCCTCATCCGAATAGAAACTGCAATTTGTAACCCACAAAACCAGAGTGAGAAAAAATCAACAACTTTTAATATTTAGAAAAATCAAATCTTCAAAAAAATCAAAGGTTGAGACACCTTCTTTTTCAACATAGACCAACATTCCCTATAAACCACAAGCCCCTTTAACTGTATGGTCCCATGGGGGGCTTGGGCTTCTATTTTCATGGAGCATGAGGTCTCATGGGGAAAAAAAAAAAAAGTGCTACGAGATTAATTGGAATCTTTTCCAGAAAAATAGGAGCCCCTACCTTTTAGGAATAAATATTTCAGATGGTGAAATTGGGGTGGGGCTAGAAATTGCCCCTACTGCTTAGAAGTTTTTTATGCCACTTGTCTCTCATCTAAAATTTTAAATTCTTATTAGAAAATAAAAATGAGAGAATTTTGATTTATTTATTATTTTTTATCAAAGCACTATAGTTCATTCCTTAAATTTTGGAGTTTAAAATTTTAAACAGAATTGCAAGATTAAATCCATGGGACAAGAACTTCAAAATATTTCTAAAAATACTAAGCAACATATACTGAGATTTTTAAGGGAGCCCCCTCCATAGGACCTTATCCTAATACCGAGTCTCTTTTCAATTCAAATTGGGAAACAGTCTGTAAAACACCAAGCTCTAAAAGCTTATCTTCGAATTACGGAAATGTCGTTTATGTGAAATCCATGCCTTGATTCTCTTCATTGACGGCCAAATACGTTATGAATTTTGCGATCATTGCATTCGTTATTAATTTTTCTACATCTTTCTACCTTGGAGTTCAGGAATTCATCCAGAATGTTGATCATTGGAATCTTAGAATCCACTTCCAAATTAACATTCCCACCGCAAATTTTTTTGCTCCTCTCTTTCTTCTACCTCTGCTCCTTCAACATAGCCCTCGTCTTTTGCTTTGTTATCCTCCTCCTCTTTCTCGGCGGGAAGCTTTGAATTCTTGTCGGCTTCACCTCTCTTCCCTTTTTGAAAACCTTCACCACCACCTCTCGCTTGAATAATCCTTCCTGCCAAATTTTCTCATTTTATAGATATCTTCTCATATGCTAATTTCATCATCGAAATAATAATTTTTTTCTATCAATTTTAGCTAACTAATTCATATTTTTGAGCTAACTTTACAATTAGTGGAGTTGACATTTGATCTTTGATGAAATCTTGATTGTCTATTTGATCTTTTAAAAATCTATAAATTTATTCTCATACATCATTTTTATCACAAATCTTCAATGCAAAGTAATTCTATTGATTTTATCATCTAACTATTATGTTATGTTGATATTGAGAGTACCCACATATCATCGAAGTCTTGAACAAATCATTTCCATGTGCTCAAATGGAGGTTTGCAGAGTTAGAATAGATTATTTGTAATTTTGTCGTTTATAATGTTTTATTATCTGTTTGCTTAGTTTTTGTCTAAACAATATGATTTGTTATAGGGTACACTTATGATATTCATCTATTTTCATGTTAGAATACATGTAATGCTTATTATTTGAGTGTCTTGGTTAACATGTAATGCTTATTATTTTAATTGTATAAAGGCAAATTGTGATAATAAAGAAACAATAAATATTCAAATGGATTCTAGTAAGATCCATGTTTGTCTTAGTCTTGAGCATCTTTGGAAATGATCATTAATATCAATAAATACAAATTATACCCTTTAAAATTGCTTATTTAGAATTATCAAAAATCTCTTAAAGTATTAGGCTTGTAAAATTCTTGCAAACTATAGTTAGTAGCACTTAAAGATACTATCAAATAATCGAAGGACAAATATTTATAGCTTTATTAGCCAAATACTACACAAAATGAATCTACCAAAAAAATATACATATGAAATTCTTCATCAATAAGACTAAATATTTGTGTCTATCAACCATTTAATAACTTATTTTCTATATTAAATATGACCTCACACAACTAGGACCCATTCACTTTTATATTCTAAATACTTGCTTTTACTCTAATTTTTTCTTATGAGTTTTTTTCTAATTTTAATGTTTTTTTTTACTTTCCTTTTCTTTATTTGTTATATCATTTATTTTCTTTTACTAGAATATTTTAAATATAATTAAATATATGTTTGTTTATTTAATTTTTAGAGGTTTAAAGAGAAACAAATTTGAAAATAAATTAAAATTCTTAAATAAAATATAATACAAAGATTGTAGAAAATAACTTTTGGAGAAGACAAAAGATCGATTCTAAAGATTGTTATATCATTTATTTTCTTTTACTAGAATTTTTTAATTTTTTAATTTAATTAAATATATGTTTGTTTGTTTAATTTTTAAAGGTTTAAAGAGAAACAAATTTGAAAATAAATTAAAATTCTTAAATAAAATATAATACAAAGATTGTAGAAAGTAACTTTTGGAGAAGACAAAAGGTAGATTCTAAAGATAGGTAAAGTTCAATAATAAAAATGAAATGAAATGTATTGGAATAAGTGAGATTTTTTTATGAATATTCCTAATTTTCTTTATATTAAAATAAAAATAGTACAATATTTAAAAAAGGTAGGGTGGTAGAAAAGCACATCTATAATGTCTAGCGGGACATGGGCTAAAACAAAGACAAAATAACATCATCAAGCAACTACAATTGCACCAAAATTAGGTAGATCTTATCATTGGGATTAAATCCCTATACATTAGCAGGAGTAGTGTCATCAAGGTGCTCCTAGCCAATGATTGCACCTTCCTCCTAAGGAGTGTCCTTAATAGGTTGCTATAGGTGAACAAGAGAGATGGCAAGTTGCAAGTGAGGGAACTTGTCAAAACTCGACCATCTAGCCTCCCCATGCCTTTGAGGAGAAGGAGGAGGTTGTTAAGGGGGCAGTGTTGGAGGCTAGGAACAACCACAAACAAAAGAGCCTTGCAAATTTCCATGGGGTTGAGATCTATGACCTCTCCCAATAGATTGGTTGTGACTCCATTTGTGATTCCTTAGACGAGAGGAAGAGTTAGGAGGCACCCTAGAAATAATACAAGGGACATTTCCTTAGTGATCCAACAACTCTTGAAGGTGAGCAACCTTGAGTACAACTTTGCTACCTTGCATATGAATCTAAACAAAAACATTAGAGAAAATCATAGCCTTGGTGTACAGAGAGAAATGAACTAATAATACAAGTGGAAAACAAAGCAAAATTCTTATCTTTCCAAATGCATAAGAGAATTTCCACCCTAAAGAACATGCTAGAACTAGGTGTAATTAACAAGAAGACAAGGCCAATCTACTACCAACACCATATGTCAAAAAAATAGAGGACAAAAGGGTTTAAAGAGATCATGTATCCAATTTCAAGCTTCTTGAGCTAGGGTACAAAACCAAAAGAGGTTCTTGAGGCTCTCTAAATGTTTGCAAAAAGGACATCAAGTACAAGGGATGCCCATTTGAATTAACCACTTTCCCATCAAAAGGCCCTAATAGAGAATGCACCAAACAAAGTGAGTCAATTTAGGCTCTAACATAACATACCAGATGCATTGAAACCAATGATGCCAAGTGCTAGGAGAAAACTGGAATTGCCAATGATGGTTGAGTTGTTCAACCATGAGAAGGTGCAAAGAAAGCCAAGCATAACCTTTACTAGGATTATAATTTCGAAAGACAGATTTTGAAACAATATTACCTTTTACAAATAAAATAATCATAAAAATATATAACACATATAAAATAGATAATCTTTTATACACATTATTATTATCATTATTATTAATAATAACTACTATGATATTTTGTTATATATCATATATATAAAAATCAAAACATAATTAGTATATTTAAAAAATAAAAATTAACCAAAAGTAAATAATAAATATATTATTATATTTTTCAAAGTAAGAACAAAACAAAAAATTAGTTTGAAGATTGTGTATGCTTTTTTAGATTGACGTTTGACTCTCCTCTTCTTGATGATGAATCACTGTGTGATTTGAAACCGTCGATCTAAAAAAGCATACACAATTGAATAAAAATCTTCAAACTAAAACAAGAAATTATTGAAATAATGAATACTAATTTTTTTAAAAATAAATAAAAATTACATATAAAAATAAAACAAATAATTTTAAAATAAAATAAAATAATTATATTAAATGTTTTTTAAACATATATAATTAAAATATTTATAATTTTGTTTATAAATTCTTATAACTAGATCAAAGCAACCCCCAAACAAAGCTACTTCTATATTCAAATTAAAAACTGATGATAGAAGGTGGGCCACACTAGAGGAAAGAAATAAAAAAGGCGAACGGTTACCAAACCCCTCGTAAATTTAACCATCGACAATAAACCGCCTTCTAAGAGCATTTTGCCGTTACAACAAAAAAGCTGGCGCACATTTTCTTTGGTTTTAAAAACAAGAAGCAAGAAAGAAACGATAACATTCTGTGCAGAATCACACCTGAAGTAAACTATACTGGTTTTCTCCCCAACTACATTTGTATTGATACCTCATCGCTATCAGCAGGTTTGGTGGAAGCTATTTTTCAATGATGTTTTCAGAAAGATACTTTTTAGAAGCTTTCATTTGTTCTTACTTTGCAGTATAATACGTTTTCTTTATATATGTGAGTTGATCACAGGGGTTTATGTATTATATTCTCCCCACTTTCAAATGTAAGTGGCCCTAAAAAGTTTTTTTAAAAGTTATGCTCATAACTGAATGATATAAATTTCTGGTTAGAAAAAGTTATTGCCCATTTTTCCCCAAAAACCTCAGCGTTAATTTATTTTTGAAGTTTAGTGAGAAGGGCTGTCTCTCAAAACTGAAATGAACAAGGTAATTAGAATGAAATGCTACTATTTTCAATTTATAGTAGGTGATACAATCTCCAAAGCAAGCCTGTGCTTTGTTGCGGACTTGCTGGGGAACATGTCCGCATTGTAAACTTTACATGAAGATGCTTATGTTTCGTTCTTGTGTGACATTAGCTTTTCTGGTTGTCAGTTGATTTTATGGGAAAATATCTTCATTGTATAAACTTCTCATCAAGATGATTATGGTTTAGTAGTTGTCCCATAGACTATTTTGCTTGTGTAGAAATTTGATTTCATGCTGTCTAATTTCGGAGCTTTTTTAGTAGAAAGCGGAGGATCTTTCTTTACATGAAAAAATTACATTACATCTATAACCCCCTAAGGGGGTTTCTGGCACAAAATTCTGGCATGTCTTGATTCATGCTTTTTAAGCTAAAAAATCTAAGTCTATGAATTGATTAGCTCACATTTGGTTAAGCTGCTCGGGCAAGAGGTTACTAATCTTTCAAAATCAACCAGGGCCTGCACCTTCCCTGACTGAGCCTTTGAGGTTTCTAATTTTAGTCGGTGTCTTAAGATTTCGCCAACCTTATCAGTTGACTTCAGAAATTTTAGAAAGTTTGAAAAAACAAAATCATTTTTTATATATGTATGTGCTTGTGTGTTTTAAGAGAACAGTGTTTTATACTTTTTTATTCATGTGGAAATAAAACACATTTTGAGTCCAGGTATATAAGTCTTAAGTGTTTGCCTGTAAAATTGTAAAGCTTTTAAGATATTCCGTATTAGGCATTCTATAACATAGGTGGTCCAATAAGCTCTCGGATTTTTTCAATGTAAATAAATTCAGTGCATTTCCCTTCCTATTTCCTTGTTGTAATCCTTTTTTGTATAGATAGGTAGGACTAGGAGTTCTATTAGTGGCTTTGCCCAAATGGAGAAAAATAAAAGAAATTATTTTCCTATAATCATTTGTTTATTTTTTTTAATAGATAAGTGAGGGTTCTATTGGGTCCTTTCCTATATGGACAAAAATGAAAG
Organism: Sequoia sempervirens; assembly: GCA_007258455.2. Lineage (NCBI taxonomy): Eukaryota > Viridiplantae > Streptophyta > Pinopsida > Cupressales > Cupressaceae > Sequoia > Sequoia sempervirens. Next base: position 89,853 of record VDFB02050644.1, on the reverse strand, counting down.
GAAAGATATGTTGAATACAAAAAGCTTAAGTTGGCCAAGAGAGACCAAAAGAGCCCCTACTATTTAATCATCGAAGAATGTCCGGCTAGAAAATTGGCCTTAGCATGGACACACCTATTCAAACTAGGCATCATGACTACAATGAAGGAAACCCTCAGAGAAACATGATTTTTTTTTAATATTTGAGTTTTGGGTGAAATTGATCCATGAAAGAGATTTGGTGGGCTAAATGATTGCCAATGATCCACTTCTGTAACTAATATTCCTATAGTGCCATCAACTGATTTTGTGTTTTTTGTGCTTCGTAAGTTCTAGATACCTATGCCAAGGCTTGGTCACACTCATCTTCACTTTGTTCAATGGGTCTCATTTGATGGATCCACCAATCGAAGCAGGATCAATGCAAGTGGATCAATCAATGACCAGAGGGAAGACAAATGGCTTAGCTTCTCGAGTCGAATGTGAGTGCTCCCCTCATTCAATAGTCGTTTGATCCAATGATCCAACAAAAGCAACCCCATGAACCACTACATCCCACCTTATTGGACATGTCCTAGTTTTATAGGGAGAAAGCCTCCAAGCCCACCCAAAATTGCTAGAAGACCAACACTTTCTGCTTTGAGAACCATAGATATGGCCTAAAGAGTTCCCAAAGACATTAGAATGAAACCCTTAATATTCCATCTTTGAGCTAAAATCCTCTAAGCTAAAACCATCCTAGAAGTCATGAAAGAAGAGCCAAAGCTCTTCATCCCCTACATGGGAAGAGAGTTTCCATGGTCAATTGGGACTCATCCTCGATAGCCTCCCAAGCTTCTGAAGTCTTTCCGCCTCGATTTTCCTTCCCTTCTTTTTTATGGGATTCATAACTAGCATTTCAAACTGATCTATATTGCTTAGAGAGGGGAAGGTCTCCATTGGCCTAGAATCACGAAAAGAAGCTCTCCCATTTTTTATTTTGGGCTATCTTCCCTCACTTGATGATACAAATGGGAACTCTCAAATTGATCATTTTTTTTTCCAAAGATGTCATTGTAATTCACCTACTTCTCAATCTTCTCACAACTATCCTTCAAAATCTCGAGACCTACACCAAAGAGGGACAAGCACTGATTTTATGCCCCATTTGCTTGCATCTAAAGCATCTTACTAGAAGACCCTCATAATTAATGCTTTGATTTCATAAGCCAAAGAAGAGATGACATGAAAAGAGTGAGTTGGAAGCTTTGAAGAGTCTACTTTCACATAGGCAGATAAAAATTCTACTATTCCTTCCTACTGAAGAATCTACCAAACTATAATTCTGCCTAAGCATTATGGATTCTCCATTGTCACGAGCAACTTGTATAGCCAAACCCAAATGAGAATTTGTGAAATCTTTCCCAAATTAGGAACAAAGAGCAAAGTCCATGGTTTTACAAAAAATCCCATGCTGCCATGAAACCAAGGAAATACAAATTCCTCAACTGTTTTTGATTGAAATGAAACTTGGAAGAAATCATTGACCAAAGGAAAAATCTAAGGAAGAGAGCAATTGAACCTAGTAATTTTCATCCAATGTTTCAATTCCTCACCATCAAGCTTCTTTCCTAAGAATCTATAGATCAAGGCCACATTCGTAAAATCATTAGAGAAATCTTCCGATCTAGCATCTCAGATAACTAATTCTGCAATTCGTTGGGAAAATCTAATTAAAATATTACCCAAAAATTAGGAATAAGTGCCCCCAGTATCTTTGTCCCCAAGTGTAAGCCCTAGGCCTCCATATTTCCATCAGAATTAAAATAATCTATAGGAGGAATAGATGAATTGCTAGTGGAAAAGGCCTTCAATATATTTTTTGGGCACACATATTTTTCCTGTCAACTGGAACCCTTGTGAGATGCCAATATTTTTAGACAAAAGTTTGAACTCTGAACTTTCATAATAAGGGTTGGCAGTATTTAATACTTATACAATCTGAAAATCTTAAGCAATTATGGTTGTTGACCTCGTCTAAGATAGTGCTTAAGATCTTGAGACTGCTCTAGCTTGTTCATAGGCACCAACAGTAGCTACTATCTTATTGATAGCTAACTTTCCTCCCCAACAATCGTCAACAATGAACTTCCATAAAATCTAGTTCCCCACTTGGTGGCATTACATTGACTTGAACCTGGTCCTAGATCATGCTAAATCTTCCTGATCACATTCAACAAGTCCTCTTTTATAACCCTTAGAGAATACAATTGTGCCCTCTTTTGGAAACACAAACTACTTTGACACCACACAACCTCACTCACTTGTCTGATCATGTGAAGCCATTCACTCCTCCTGGATAATTAAAAATAATTGTGGTAAGTTTGGGGCAAAGCTCATAGAAACATTGGTGTGGACTTGGTTCTTTAATATGGTTGAACTTGACCTCATCTCAAGGCATCCCCGTGTCAAAACATGGGTGTGGGATTTGGTTTATGCATTGGGATAAGTGCAATTAGGTGTCTCCATGGCCACTACAAGATGCCCTACCATTGGAACTGAACTTGGGTCTGTGATGTTAATCTCCTCATTTTCACCACTAGATCCAAACCCATTGGGAATTGTTTGTTTTTTCTTATTCTCCATGTTTCATTCTTCTTTTGTGTAAGTCTTGGGTGAGGTTATCCCTGACCTTTACTACAGGGCAGGATAAGCTTGGAATACATTCCTTAAGATTTCTAATATTTCTAAACATGGATTAGGATCAACTACGTAGTGTTCATGTGGAGGGGGCATTCCTAAGTTTCCTTAACAAGCCTACAAAATATATTTTATGAACTATTTTCTGTTAAACAGTTCCATAGAAAATGACATTTTCCCCTATATTATACTTGAATTCTTTTTATGATAGTACCAGTAGTCTGCTGTTCTTTTTTTTCTATTTTATTGTGATTTTCAATATGGTAACATCAAAGGTAGACCACTTTAGTAAACTTCCACAAACTTATATCGGCTGTTAGAAACAGAGTTTGCGGGTAGAGAAATTTATTAGAGACCTCTTCATGTTGTAGAACTCTTTGCATTTCTGTTTTGAATTCTACCAGCTCTTGAAGACCTTATAGAAATTAAGACCAAGTGAAGAAGATACTGGAAGTTGTTTTAAGTCCAAAGTAAGGAAATAACTTATAGAAGAAAGCTTATTGATTTAACTTTCTCAGTGAAGCATTGAATTTTAAAGATAGAGAATATACTCATGGATAGAGTGGTATTGTTGTTGGAGATAAGACAAGAATTAATACCATTAAGGAAAATACTTTGACATAAAAATAAGAAGAGCACATGGTTTTTCTGACATCTCAAGTGAAGATGATGTCATTCCTCATCTCAGATAATACAAGAGTACATGAAAGGGCATAACTTTCTCAAAACAGTATGCGAGACAGGAGATATGCCAGAACTGCCATACATAAGAAATTGATTATACAATTGAAGGATGACTGAAGGAGAAACTGTGACTCAAGAATCAAGGACCTAAACTATTAACTAGAATCTGTTGCAGAAAAAGTTTATGTGGAGTTCAATCCAATCACCCTTTACAGTCCTATTATACCAAGTGTGTTGTTTGAAAAGCTTTGCAAGGAGAAACAAGAGTGGAAAATGTTGTAAACAGAGGTAGACATTTAGAGCTCATACTTGCAGCTAAACAAAGTAGTAAAAAATGATACACGAAGATGTTTTAGGTGTCATTAATAATGGAAAGGGGAACAACCATGAAAAATGAAATAGAAATTATCTTTATTAGTCACGATGGATGGTGGTTATCCTCTACCAAGAGGCAGAAGGAATCCAAAATATAACTTATCTTTATTAGTGACAATGAATGGTGCTTATCCTCTAACCAGGAGAAAGGAGCAATTTGAAATACAAATTTTTGTTAGTCAGAATGAGTAGTGGCTATCCTCTAACCTAGAGATGGGAGGAATGTATGTAATTCTCTCCCTCTACCTTAGCTACAATACATATGGATTTTCTAGGAGTTCTTGACATAAGTTGTGATGTCCCCTCGCTAGACAGTCCTCGGGAACAGAGCGTTAGCCCTTTATTGGACCCTTGTGGGCTAGCCAGTTTGGATAGAGGGTCAGTGGTGCATTTTGGAGAGTTTGTTTGTTCGTGTTTTCAGTGGATAGTGTTTAGATCACAGTGAGCGTTGGCATTCCAGGAGTTCATCGCTTCTGACAGCACGAGATTATTCTGAGTTTTGAGCATATTACAGAATTTTAAGTGATTAAGTTAATTTATTAACTTAAAACGCCTTTTTAATAAAGTCACATTGACTTTATTTATATTTTATATCACTTAAATGTCAAAAGGGGGATTATAATATTTTAATAACTTTAAATATTATAAAAGTGCGCTCAAACTATTGAAAAGGAATATATTAAAATATTATAATATTTTAATGATGAGAAAGGCCGTACTTTTCTTGAAATGCGTGCCATTTTGGTATAAAGGCATTTCCTGGCAATAGAAACTCATCTCTTTGACTATTTCGAATTGCCTTGTGCATCTTTCCTCTGAGCATTCTCCTAAGAGTAGGGTTTGATCATTGTGTCCATTGGAGAACGGAAAACTCTTCAGTGTTGAGTACGTTTGAGGCTGTGAGAGATCAGCTGAATCCGTACAGTTGAGGGCTTCACACAGAAGTTCTACAGTTGCAGACAGAGCTTAATTTTATGCAGTTATTTGTTCTTGATAATAATTGAGGGTTTCTTCTGGAGGCGTATCATTCTACAGTTCAGAGACTTTTCATCAGGGATTCTACCTTTGCTTTCATAAGCCGTACGGCCTACCTTGGGTTTTGTGCCTTGAGAAAGGCGTGTGAAGTGAAAGAGAGAAACGCCTTCCTTTTGGGCTGGTTTTAGCTTCTATCATTGGCGCCTAGACTATTCAGTGCATTGTGACCTGTTTCTCGGCAGGAGAAACCACTTCTGGAGCTTTGGCGTGCCTTCATGCTGATTTTCACCATTTCCGGCTGTAGATCTGGCCAATTCTTTATATAAAATAACTGGAGTTCCTCGGGTATGTCTGTTATGCATATTCTAATTGTTTCAGTATAATAACAGCTTCTGTATTTCCAATTTGTGAGTTTTCGCTTTAAATTTCATTCTATGAGCAAAAAATATGCTGCGCCCCTTCTCTTCTGTCTATTAAGATTTCTTTAAAAAACTAAAAAAAACAATTAAAGACTTAAGAAATTGGGGATTTTGAGCTGAGAGCCAGCAGGGCTCATCACATAAGTGACTCAAATGCTGATTTACCTTACACATTGCGAAACATTGCATATGAGCAGAAAAATGAATTACTTTCATCTCAAAATAGAATGAAAAACATAATTGCCAGGACTTAAGCACATGGATGAGGGCCCTATTCTTATAACCATACCCACATCTCTTGGTGACTATATATGTATATAACATCTAGGTGTGCCCTTATTCATTAATCCCCGTATTCTGATTTCAAACACCCACTTGTACCATACCTGTTTCCCATGTTTACTGGTAACTATGAGGGAGGAAAAGTGATAGGAGTAAAGTAGCAAAATATTACACAATAACCATTACCTTTAATTCCTTTCTTTCAAGGAGAGTTCCTTCTGATATGGAATTATGTCGTTGAGAAGTTCTTCTACTATCATTTCATCTCTTTGAACAACCCTGAGTCTTAGATGCCTTATTGGTGCCCTTTCCTCTGTTGTATTAGCTAGAACTTCTGACTGCCGTTGGTTCGTTGAGTTTTGGAAATCATCAAAATTTGTTTGCTCTGAAAATTTTGTGATTTCTCAGTGATCTTCATTACTAAGTATATTCATGTCTTTCTTATCATTGTCTTCCTCTTTTCATTACGTTTTAAAGAAATAAGGGAAGGTATACCTTGCTCTTTTTTGTTACACTTGCTCAAAACTTTCAGTATTTCAATATTTGTCATCTCTCCACACTTCTTTATGATGACAAACTAAACGAAAGTGGCACAAGTTATTATGTAACATTATTAGTGTCATAAACTTCCCTTGTAGTTAATTCCTGAAACTTATAGACGTTAATTGTCATCCTGCAGAGATTGGCATTGCTGGTATCTAGACTATAAATTCCCCATTCTGTAGTGGATATATGTTGTACCCAAAAGCAAAATTTTTGCTTCACTAAGGCATTTTGCTTAATTGAGTCTTAACCTTGTTAAAGTGATGTCAGAAGGTCGTTTTTGGGGCTTTTTAATATGGAGTTGGTGTCAATGTCATGTCAGTCGATTACTGAAGAGATTTAAGGAAAATGAAAATTTGAAGGAAAATCACTGAAATTTTCTATCTCTAGAGAAGGGAGCACATTCTCAAATGGGCGCCCTATCTTTTAGGGGTCCAGATCCTATTTTTAGGGTTTCACCTCACCAGACATTTGTCCGGCATCACGTCAGCTTCGCAGTGAGCTGAGCTATCTGTCAAACGGACCTGTTTCGAGCAAGTTACGGAAGATACAGCGCAAAACGAGATGAAAGCGAGAATTGGCTAACACTGGAGAAAAGCGCAGCTTTTGAGAAAGGCGCCCATCTTTTTGAGGTGCCAGATATAAGTTTTTGACTAAATGCCACCCAAGATGTTTATCTCACATTTGTTCGAACTTCGCGACGCATCCTTTGGTGGGTGAATCTGAGTTGCTGAAGTGCTTGAACCTGAGGTCAAACGTAGGGTCAAATCTTGGTCAAATTATCAGAGGAAAAAGCAAAAGAGCACATTTTGAGAAAGGCGCCTGAGCTTTTCAAGCCTTTAATGCCTTCTTTTTGGTGATTTCAAATATTCAATTTGTCCGTGTTACGTTCAGCTTTCCGTTGCCTATCTCCGTCAGATCAGAAGATGTCTCAGCAGCTTGCAGTCAAAGTTTTTATATTATTTTTGTCGTTTCCAGAAATGGCCAAGTCTGGAGTGAAAAGAGCAGCTTTTCAAAAAGGCGCCCTTGTTTTTCACCCCTCAGACGTTGTTTTCTTAGGAAATGTACCTTTGCAGTTGTTATGCAGAATGATGTCAGCTATGCAGTGAACCTGAGTTCCAGTCCTGAAAGTTGATAAAATGAAAGTTATGAAGGATTTGTTTTTCCCTTCGTACGAAATGCAGAAGTCAAAATTTGACTAAGTCTGAGGAAAAGCGCAGCTTTTCAAAAAGGCGCTTGGATTTTTGAGCCTTCAGATGTCAGTATTATGACGTGCACTCTCAAGATATCTTTTGATTAGTTTTTGCTTAGCTTCGCGATGCACCTGTCAGTCAGCCAATCAGAGAAGTCAGTCAACCAGTGTCAGCCAATGAACAGAGGTCCCGGCAGAGGTTTTAGCTTAAATTTTCATGAAATTTGGCTAAGTCTGGAATTCGCTTGAGAGTTCAAAGTTGAATTTTCGAAAGAGAGTTGAATGGACGCCTTAACTGGAGTTCTGACTGCAGTTAGACTAAACGCTTTCTGGGTTGTCATCTTCAGTTCATATATTGGCATGTTGAGTGATCTTTCAGTTCGCATGTCGAGTTAACTAGTTTGCATGTTCAGTTAACTACCTTGCATGTTGAGTTAACTTGATTGCACGTTCACTTAACTGAAGATTAGTCTTGAATGTCAACTAAAGTTCACATGCATGGCGAATTTGGTTGCAATTGTGAAGTTTGTGTGAAGATGGCGCTTCATTGAGTGTCAACTGAAGTTCAAAAGGGATGCCATGAATAATGAAGCATTTATTTGTGAAGTATGGCGCATGAAGTTGTTATCTTCAGTTCTCAAAAGGGTTGCTATTTTTAGATTTAAAGCATGAAGATGGCGAATTCAACAAGGAATGTTAACTGAAGTCTAACTCGCATGAGGCTTTAAATAAGTTTAAAGGGAAACCCTAAAGCATGGTGCTTTATTTAGCGTATCTTTGTTTCAGTTAACTAAGTTGGGGTCTAATCACAAGCCAAGCGCACTTTTCATGGATTTAGTGCTTTATGTGAATTTTAATGATGAAAGCTTATTTATTTCAGCCATGGCGTCCATTATTTCATGATCTTTAGCTCTGAAGTTTACATTCTTCTTGAGCGACCAGCAAGCTAAAGGTGCTACAGGTGTCCGATTTCAGCGTTCTTCGTAGCAACGAGTTCAGATTGTTCAGAGGAAGAAGATTCTAGACTTTATTTTCACTTTGCATGCAGGTTTTATCAAATTCCAGAGAAGAGATTTGCAGATTTTTCAGAAGCTGACAAGCAAAACTTTCTATCTTCTGTCTTATTTCTTCTATTTCTCACCTTAGGTACTTTCTTCGCATGTCAAAGAAAACAGCAAAATATTCAGAATCTGATCATCTGGGTTCGCATATTTTAGCATCAACAGCAAAACCCACGTCTTAGATTTTTTTCGAGAAAATTGCCCCGTAGCCTTCATTCTGAAGCTCTGTGCTTTTTTCCGAGAATTTCTTTGCATGTGGGCCAAAATCACATCTTTTTGAAAATCTCATTATCTGGGTTTGTTCAGAATTTCGTTGTGCATAAAACCCATGTTCAGATTTTCCAAGAAAATTGCCGAAGCTCTAAAACCCTAGTTCTCGACTAAAGAATCTTTGCATGTCAAGCTAAACAACGTGTTTTACAATTCTGACGTTGTGGGTTGTCTTAGAATCATTTTCCGGACAAAACCCATGTCTCGAATTTTTGGTGAAAATTATCCCGACAGGGTATTTTAGCTTCGAGCCATTTTAGCTTTTCAGAGAAAGTTGTCAGAACATAGCCGTGTTCACAGTCAACGGGCGAGTTTTTCAGAATGCAATTCACGTAGACTGAATTCAAGACCAAATCGGTCTTAATTTAGGTTTTCATCAGAGCAGCTGACAATGAAGCATTACACTGCAGAAGGAACAGAGATCACTTCATTTACGGAGCCGCCAAAGTCACTCAGATCCTATGCCATTGTCTTCGTGAAGATGGTACCTACGCTGATCTCGAGGCTGTGCAAACTAAGTTCCAGAAGCATGTTCGTGATATCTTGATGGAGATTTTGGATCACATTTCAGTGATTTCAGCTAGTTTCAAGAAGGCGACTGAAAATGTTAAAGAATGTATGCATACAGTCAAGGAAAGTGACAGAGAATTGAAGAAGCAGATTATTATTCTTGGACGACATCAGAGTGCCGGAAGACAAAGTAATTGATAAGTTCTTGGTCGAAGTGATAGACCCATTTGACATGGAGTGATCTGCCAGTTGGAACCTCCAGTTAATTTCTAGGGTTGAGTCATGAGCAGCAGTTAACTCGGCTTTCAGTCTTGAGTTCACTTGCTGAATTAACACATGCTTATCTCATCCTTGGAATTATCAACACGGGAGTTAGGGTTAGGGTTTCCAGTTAACTGAAGGTAGTGTCTAGTTAACTTTGCTTTAAATAAGGACGTGCATGCTTGCACATGGTCCATTTAGGTTATTTGTACCAGTTAACTGATGGTAGCTTTCCAGTTAACTGTATAGTTTACTTCATTAGGGTTTTAGCGCATAACTTGCATGCATTGCAAGAAGCGAGTGAACTCAAGGTGATTTTAGGGTTACCTACACCTTGATGTATATAAATAAAAGCTTTTGCTCATTTGTAAATAACTTTGCTTGAGAGAGAAATATATGCTGCGCCTACCTTGCCCTCAATATTGCTCTTTTGGTATTTGTTCATGTGTCTTCGCTATTATGATTAAGTGTTATGCCACATAGGGTTTCATGCAATTGTAATGGTGGATTCTTTATGTCTTGTGAATCTTTTATCATTTCAATCAAGTGTTATGCCACATAGGGTTTCGTGAGATTGTGATGATAAAATCGTTTTGTGAAGTCTTTACTACTTTCAATCAAGTGTTATGCCACATAGGGTTCCATAAGATTGGCGTGGTAAATTCCTCCCATAGTTAGATCTGTTTGAACATATTTACCATTGACGTCAATTGTTATGCCACAAAGGGTTTCAAGAGATTGAGATGATAAATCTATTTTGTGTATCTTTACCATTGTGATCGATCGTTATGCCACATAGGGTTTCAAGAAGTTGCAGCGATAAATCTGTTTTGTAAATCTTTATCAATATAATCGAAGGTTATGCCACATAGGGTTTCGTGAGATTATAAAGATAAAGGCTGTTTTGTGAAGGCTTTGCTGTTTCGATCGAGTGTTATGCCACACAGGGTTCCATAAGATCGTCTTAGTGAATTCTTAAATCTGTTGTGCCCAATAAGCTTGTTTAGATTGAGATGATAGTTGTGCCACCTTGCCTTCAAGTAGAGAGTCTAAACTCGTTTATCGTCCAATAGTCATCCCTGCTCCATTTCCTCATGCTCTGTTTTCTTGAGGAAACTGGATAGATTTAAAGTAGTTAGCTTAGTTGTAGTTAATGATCTGCGAAACCAGAAAATCCTTAGCTGCAACGTTCTTGGTTTTCTTAACCTTGTGCCTCTTCCAGCTGAGAACAAAAAGATAGGACTTAGATTACTTTTCTTTTCCATGCATTCCAGCACAACGAGGGAGCTTCCCCTCCTAATTTGAAGAGCACTCATTGCGTAGAGTACATAGCTGTCCGTACAAACCTGCACTCCAGAGGTGTTAGATTTTACGCCAACAATATACAATAAAAAATTTTGGGTCTTATTTTATAGTTTACTCATGCACAACTCTTATATGATGGTTGAGCATGATCACGTGTATTTTCATTTACCAATTGGGTTATTGATAGTGCTGTAAAGAAATCATAGACCCCTTTGATGCTCCTTACTGGTGTGTGTTTTAAACTTTGATGTTGGAAATGGGGAACATTTACTTGATTCTGTTTTAAGGCTTATCAGCCACAAGAAAATTATGTCATCAGCATTATTGGTAACCTCGTAAAAACTCCAAGCTCAAGCTTTGAATGAGGTACAGATAGTTCGGGCACATTGAGTGTAAAAGTTTTAGAACTGAGATCACAAAAGACTCTGTTGAAACTATTCAGAATTACGAGATTTATTTGCAGTCCAAAAATCTGGAGAAAAGGTCACTACATATCAAAGATTTTAGTATTGAAACAGCCCAAATTCTACAATGTATTGTTAGGTCTTTCTTGATAGCTCAGTTTCTGGTACGATTATAGATAAATTTTCAAGTAGATCCCATCATGCGCTGTCTCTTTGATGATCATGAAAGTGTTCTCATGCTGGAGAGAAATGAACTCAATTTTAATGTTGTTAATATTTTATAAATTGGAACTCTGTTTTATACTTGACCAATTTCACCTACATGAAGACAGCAACTTAGATTGAAATTCAATCCTGCACAGGGAACAAGTGACCAAGCATTTTAGTGTTTGTCCTCAGAAGATGTAGCTGTTTGCACTTGGAAATCTATGGAAACTAAGTACACCTTTTTTTTTAATATTACTCTACCTAGCTGAAACTATATACAATCCCACCTTGTTGTGAAGCTTGCAAACCTTTGAAACATGATTTTTTTTTATAATTTACTTAATTTTTCAATATAATATGAATTACTTACATCTTTTATTTGTTTCAAAAAACTTAAATCCATTTTTAATTTTTGACACAATTGAAAAATATTTTTTCTAAGTATTTTGAAGCAAAGTGTTTAATTATGGATCAAGAAACTGACTGTTGCAATTGGAAATGGAAAGAAAGTGTTTTAGAGTCAAGCATTTCTTCTACACAAAGTTACAATGGTCTTCCTAAGTCGTCAAGTATTCTTGAGTTTGACCTGATCCTTCAACAAGCGCTGAAAGAAGTATTCTAGACTCCAGAAATTCTTCTACACGAAATTGGAATACCTTTCTTAAGTGGGGAGTACTCTCAAGTTGCATTGATCCTTTGAGAAAGTGAGCAGAAGCAACTGGTTTTGTGTTATTGCCAAGTTTCAAGACTAATTGTGGATCTCACATTAACTGATTATGAAAATTTGTAATTTTTGAGTTAGATCGTCTATGATGGCATTTAGTCAAGTCTTTTCTAACTTTTAGCTGAGCCTTTTCTAGTTCTTTTTTCCGGTTTAGTTCTTACTCCTGGGCTTGTTGACCCACTCATAAGTCTGACTCATGTGACTACGCTTCTTTACGAGATTTCTTTCAAACAAAACTCAGAGGATAGAGATGTTATTGGCAAACCTTAATGGATTGTTCAATTGGGATATTTTATAATTATTCCAAAACCCACATTGACCTAGGCCTTCAAAACTGCTGCTCTTATATAGTACAATTGTTCCACAGTGTGAAAAGGTATTCTGCTTATTTATGATTGTCTGTTTTTCATCCTATTTTTAGTCTAATTGTGGAATGCTCTGTTACGAAAGAGATGGTTCTTATTTTTTCCTAAACAATGTTTGCAAAGGACAAATGACCTGCCTTGGATTGATAAAGAGAAGGAAAAAAAAGGAATTATATTCGTATCAACAAATGATTAAAATAGATCAATACAACTTGAATATGCAGTCAGTATAAAATGAACCTCCAAAAAGAGGCCACAAGCCAAAATCAAACTAGAAGCATAAAACAGTCTAGCTACCAAAGGGGATGAATCTATATCCAGTAAACCATTAACATGTCAAAATGAATGCATATATAGAACTCCTTTTGAGTTAAAGAAATTTGTAAACTTAGATCTATGTATTATCTTAATACATTGGTATGGTGCATTGCAGATTTACGTCTGATTTGAACAGCCATAACAGGTAGCACTATTTTAACAAAGAACTTCAAGAATGCAAGAGTAAGTTTTACTTTCGTGTCATTTGAAAGATCAAATGTATTTTATATTCTTTGATTTAAAAGCATAGAAATGGGAAGAGGACGCACTTATAAATCTTACCTTTGAGTTCTCAGAAACCTATGTCCTCAACCGTTCAGTTTTTGAACAGTCTGTACACGCATGTATTTGTGCGTCAAGAGAGAGGAAGGAGTTGGGGAGATGGTTCTTGTGATCATGGTCATATATACAAAATTCAGCTTTGATCTGTTGACAATATTTTTGAATCCTGAGTTTTTGTATTTTGTTCTATGTACTTGTGTGTGCTCTGAGTAAATAAAAGTGCAATCTTCAAATAACAAAAATGATTCAAAGAAAGTGTAATGTACTTGGATGGAGGCCCCTTTTATATGTCATCTACCATTGAAGTTTTGAACAGTCTGTACATGCATGTGTGCGTAAAGAGAGAAATTGGAAGTGGGGAGGTGGTTCTTGTGATCATGTTAGTATATAAACAAGCCATCTTTGATCTGTAGATGATATTTTTAAATCCCGAATTTCTGCTTAGTTATATGTATCTGCATTTGCCCTGAGTAAATAAAAACACTCTATTTAAATAAATAAATGATCATAGAAATTGTAACACACTTAGATCCCTTTGCATTTTCTGGATTAATTTTATTCATGATATAGTTACATATGGGTGGCTTTGTGCAACTGGCATATCTATTATGGCTCATTCAAAATGGCTCTCTTCCATTTGTCTGTAGTTTTCAAATAGTTTCACTGTCCAAAATGGTATGCTAACAGAAATTTTGTTTTGTTACACCACAGTGGCATTGTTTCAAAAATCGACTTTGCTGAATTTGGGGTTACAGAATTGATCCTCAGTAATGGGATGAGAATATGTTACAAGTGCACTGATTTTCCTGAGGATCGGGTGAGGATTAGTCAATACTATATACAATGTTTACTTTTGCATACCATATATTCATTTAATTTGACATTAAATCTATATGATATATAAAGGATTCAAAATAGAGTATGGAGTATTCAACAATCTTTCATAATAAATTCAAGCATAAATTGTATTTTCATCTTTTAATATATTGATCATTTTGTCAATGATATTTTGGGTATTTACTACTTACTTATCTCATAAAATATCCATTTTTTCAATTAACTAGACTGACTCATTAATACAGCCCAACAAGGGATCCTAGTGGCTTCGGAAATCAATTATATCGACTTTACACCGTAACCAAAGGATGAAAGCTAACATTGGCAACTTATTGGTACACTTGGAAACTGAATGTTCAATCAGTTACAATTTCTGTATATAGGTTACTCTATAGATACCTGACTTAGACTCAGCACAAACTCGGCAATCTAATTTTTGTCTTGGATTGGAATTCACACTCGGCAACCTGATTTTTGTCTCGGACTTGGGCACTCACACTTGGCAAGCTAATTTTTTATTCAGACTTGGCACAAACTTAACAAGTTGAAAAAAAAACATGAAATATAAATATTTTTTAAGGATTTAAAACTTTTTTTTATGCATTCTTCTCTAAATCAATTTTAGAGAAACAATAAATTAATAAATTATAAGCTTCATTCATCACATACACAATTACACATTGAGTAAATGAGTACAAAAGAGTATTTGCGTTGTAAATGTACAAAACTCATGGACTATGATATTCATGACATCAAAAGCAAAAATTAAAAGTAAAACTATGGTTAAGAGGATCTTGTGTCACTCAACCTAGCGTTACTAGCTCTATAGTAGGTCTTATGCCATCATTTCAAGCTGTTATAGAGGTTTTTTATAATGGAATTGTGCAAGAATTAATTTAAAAAGGAGTAGAGAGAAGTAGCTCTTTAGTAGGTCTTATGCCATCATTTCAAGCTGTTATAGAGGCTTTTTATAATAGAATTGTGCAAGAATTAATTTAAAAAGGAGTAGAGAGAACAAGCGATGGTGGATATAGAAGGTATGTGATGTAATTATGAAAGTTTATGTTTTTGAATATAAGTAGTTGAAAGTGAAGGAACTTGGAAATGTAGAAGTTAAATCCAAGATATTGGATGGAAGATAGCTAATTGATTGGCCATGTTTGATAACCTTTGGTTAAAGCATAACGACATGAATGAAGTAAACACTTGAAATGACAATAGAGAAAATAAGTGTAAAGGACTACAAAAAGTAAGGCCTACCTTTTTTTTCTTTGATTTCGTTGGCTGAGTCTAGAGATTTTGTATGATTCAACCAGTCTCATAGAAACTCAGCAAGAATCACCCTTGAGTCTCCTGACCTTAGAGGACTTGACTCGACTTGAGACTCAATGAGTCTGTTGAATACCCTATACATACACCTAAAATTGTCCTAACACCATAGTAACATCAGCCTAGTTAACCCCCCTCCATACTAACATCCTCATAATTAATTAATTAAATAATATATTATTTAATCAATCAAGTTCACCACTAATTAATTAAATATTTATGTTATTTAATTAATCTAGTTTATCTCGCACCTAATTAAATAATTTTAATTAGTTAAATTTCTACCTTATATTGCTAATTAATTAAATAATTTTTATAGTTAAATTAATTTATTTTCCCTCCACCACCCCAAAAATAAATGATCAACTATTTACTTTTCCTTTATATTTATTAAATTTTGGAATCTCTAAATGTGGAGGGAATGGAATTTGTGTTATGGATCTATGTAATGGATAGGGACATAATTCTTCAAATGTCTATCCCTGCATTGAGTTGTGTCTTTCATGGTTTTTTGTTCTTGATGAAATCGGATATTAAGAGGTTGTGTTTGGTTGTTTTGATTGTGTACATAATGTAGGTATGCTGATTGTTGAGATTGGATTGACTCAATTGATGATTTAGATTGGTTTGATTTTGCAAATTGCTTTGTTTGGTTAGATTACAATATTGATTGTTTTGATTGGCTCTTGGGTTGTTTTGATTGGATTGATTTTGTTGAGGATTTTGATCATCGGGTTTAGATTGGTATATAATGAATTGGGTTGCCATGGAAACTTGGTGAGGTTTTGTTTTGTCATGATGTTGGGATCACGTTGTGGTATTTTCTTTATGGTGAGGCTAGGTACTTTTGAATTAACATTGTCTTAGTCAATATTAATATTGGTGGGATTTTGGTTGGATGGATTTATTTATGATGTTATTGATTGTGATATCCCCGTCTTAAGACTAGATGACATCAGACATAATTAATTAAATCTTTCTTAATTCTTATAGACTTATTAATTATTTAATTAATTAAATAAAGTATTCTTAATTAAGCATTAGGTATTAATAATAATTCGGTTTGTGAAACCGAAAGGTGGTGGAATATATTGGGCGATCGGGGGTCTGAAGAAATATCACTGAAGAATTGGAGTTTGATTGGTAGTGAATTTGAGGACTCTGAGAACGTAGCCTCTCGGAGACTGAAGAACTTGGTTGGACGGAAACCCAACCAGGGACATTGTAGTAATTTTATTGATTCTGAAACAAGCAAGGCATAGCAGTGGAGGAAATAATTATCACGGAGCCGTGTTTGGGTTGCAGGAGTTAATTATATTCGTATATGTTTCCCCTGGTTGCTGTTCGTTTGCATCATATTGTGCACAGGATGGTTATCGGGTGATTGTATGTTTGTATCGCTTTGGAATATATTGGAACGCATCGAATATCTGCATCGACAGGGGTCTATATGCAAATAACCATATGGGGTCGGCGGCAATGGAAATGATGACGGGCTCCAAATGCAATATCGATATTTGCAAGCATCAGAAATTAAGAACACTATGTCGAGCATTCTATATTCCATGTATCGGTTCCTTTAAGCGCTGGAGACATTAACGGGCATGTCATCCGTCTCATCTATGCTGGTCGTCTGCCGACACCATGCTGTTCTTTAATGCTGATTCTACAATTGTTGGCGCTGAAATCATACTCCTGGAAGCCGCATTCTTTGCTCCTGTATGCAGAACGTGGTAATTGTTGATAATGGACATGTGGCACATCGCTTCCCTATTCTGGCCGGGTATCATACAATTACGGGAATAGCACTGGGCGTATTTCATATTATAGTTGCCGCCACAGATCATAGACGAATAGAAGGAAATCCTTGCTCTCTATGCTGAGTCGTTTGGAGTACGTGAGATATGATAAGCCGTGTAGGATAACAGAATCGAAGAAGCCGATTAATATAAGCCAAGTCATATCATTCTTTGCTGGAGAATCATGAGGACCCGTTGTTCCATCGGGTAATAGATTACAGCATCTGGTGATTGGCCACAAAGGAAATCGTGGACTTGCACATTGGTAACCGCTGGGTTATATATTTCTACTAGTTCGGGTTCTTTAAGAGATGCGGTATATATATATATATATATATATGCGGCTACAGGAATTATATGAGGATGCCGACAGGAGTCTGAGACAAAGAAACGGTCATTACTTTCCCGTCATCGTGGTGCTATTTAATATTACAGAAGCCGTGTGAGCTATTCATGCCATCATCCATAGAAGGAATGAGTTGCAAACATCAGAATATTGGTGGCTATCGGATTTATGAAGAGTTGAACGACACAGAGGTATTCAGGCAAGTTGCAAATTGTGTCTTCCCAGGTCAGAAATGTAAAGAGTACATTCTATAGTTTCAAGTTGATATTGATGAAGTATTTTGTAGTTCCAAATTCTTGTTATAACTGCGATTTCTGAGTATATGAATGTGGTCAGTGTAATTCTGGAATAATGTATTATTCTGCAAGTTTATCATTTCCTGATTCCCGATTTATGAAACCAAGTTATTCTATAGAAATTCGCAAACATTAGGTTATGTACAGATAGTAAAAGAGAAACTACTCAAGACCAGTCCAACAAACAGGGCTTAGTAGTATGACAAATAAAATTGTCAAACTTGGGTAATCGCAATAATCTTGATCCTCCGGGTCGGGGTTATTACATTGATGTATCCAGGTTATAACCGAGATGCAATTTCACATTTGGTTCCACAAGAATTCTATGTATGTTGTCCTTATTTTGATGTATGAATTGGTCTATTAAGGAATTTGTTCAAAGTTAAGGAAATCATGATAGTAACGGGAATACTTCCTTTGATTAGGGAGATTATCTCTACCACTATCTTCTTGGTTTTCATGTGAAATTCGATGGGATGTTTCTCCAACTTCGTACAAATTTTTCATGCATTTTTAATTCTAGAAGAAAAGGATCTTCAAGGAACTCCATGTTTTTCTTTGCTTGACATCTAGTGGTCGATGACATGAAAAAGTGTTTAGTAGATTGTCTTTTTTATTTTTTATGTCTAGGATTTTTGGATTTTAAATGCTTTAATATAGTTTTCACATACAAAAGGAGAAGAAAAAATAAACACAACAAAAACCTAATTTGAACCGTTTGCTAAAGCTTTCAATTATGTAGTTGGTCTATTGTCACTCTAACATATATCCCTTCCATAGCGCCAACTGAGGATAAATGCTCAAGTCTCCAATAGAAAGTTGGAATCATTGTAAATTCAAAGTCCCACAAAACCTCTATAAAAGGTAGCACATCATTGAATAAGCTTGGTTGTGGATTAACTCCTCAGACAAGGGCAAAAATAATAAAAACAAGGGCGGTGACTAAATTTTAAACTCTGACAATATTGTCACAACCCATCTATCATCCTTTCTACTATGTGCCTCCTTACTCACCTCCAACTCCCTTAACTAGCCTCTCAATTACCTTATTTCGCCCAGCAAGAATGTGGCGTATTAATCATTAATAGATTTTTCTTCTTTATTTTCTTTATGAGTTGTTGAAACCTCTTGCAACCTCTACAATTCGCTTAGCAAGGTAACATATGTATTTAACTTTTAAACTCTGAATTGCAATTGATACACATGAATTTTTTCCAACTCAACTTCCCAAAATTGAAATCTTTAATTACAAATTTTAAGTCACCTCTAGTTCAGGTTCAACTCTGAATGAATCCACTTGATATTGGCTAGCAAGAAATCCTTCTCCAAAACCAATTTCCCTTAGGGTTTTTGTTCAAGTTCAACTTGAGCAACAAAGCCCAAACTCCACAATAGAAGATGAAATTCTCCAAAAGATATGAATTTCTTTTTTACAATTTTCTTTTATACTTATATTTTATTTCTCCAATAAAGTGAATTTATAATTTTAATATTCTTTATGGCCTTGAAATAAGTCACTTAACATAAAATGTTCAACTTTATAGAACTAATTAATTATTCTCTTATCATAATCTTAATTAGGCTACGAGATTCAAAAATAGGGTTAAGGGTCCACATCCAATAGCCTTAGGTATGAATATCAATTTTCCTCCTTCATCTAAAGGTGGAAGTTCAGGAGAAGGTATAATATGTCGTCGAAGTGCCTTCTAGAGGCACAAAACATGGAATACATTGCGAATCCTATAATTCTCGAACAACTCCAACTAATAGGAAACTTTTCCTATCCTCTTCACAACTCTATATGGTCCATAAAATCAAGGATTCAACTTTTCTCTACTTCAAATAAGATTGCCTAGGTTGCAACTGCAAGAAAACCAAGTCACCTTCTCAAAAGATCTCTCTATCTTGTGTCTATCTACATAGATCTTCTACTAGTTTTGAGTTGTTGGAGATTATCCTTAAGTGATTTCAAAATAGTGATAGTCAATCTCTCTTGGACCCAATCCTTGGCCTTTAGAACTTTGTTATCAGCAATGGTCAAATCTACAAAAGATGTGACATCATAACCATACAAAGCTCTAAAGGGAATCATGTCAATAGACATGTGATAGGTGCTATTGTAGTGATTTTCACCCAAATATAACTATCTGATCCAAGATTTTTTCTATTGATGTTTTAGCTACAGGAGATATCCTTCTCTCAAAATCGAAATAATAAATGATATATAAATATTATTTTAAAGGCCAACCCAAGTTGAAAAGTCATCTTGGTTCTTGAATGAGGCCGACCCTTGTGAAGAGTCACCTTGCTTGTGAAGAGGCACCTTACTTTGTATATATGGAAGGAGATGCTCATTCATTTGATCATCGATTTTATTCTAAAGAGACATTCGCACTTATCAAGGAGTTTGTGCATCTACAACAGATCATATTATTGCATAAAGCAGATCGACATTAAGGAGAGATCATATAATTGTGTATTTGCATCTAAGTGAGGTGCGATTATTTATTGCATTATATTGGCCTTGTGTGTGGCCAAGATTGTAAGCAGATTTCTACTCCTTTAAATTCAATATATAAGAGATATTTTTGTTGGGTTTTTCTCCCTCGAGGAGGGTTTTCCCAGGATAAATTTTGTGTTCTTTGTTCAATGTGCTGAATTTTCTATTAATTTGCATTTTTGATTAAAACAACATGGTATTAGACCGGGTTCAGGGGAAATTCAATCAGAAGCAATTGCAGATTTTATTTTTAAGCTTCAGGTGCTTTTAAGGAGTTCGATATTTGAAGCTACAGCTGTGATAGATTATTGTTATAATATTGGAGCAACAAAATAATATAGAGATATTAGGAGGAATTGCGTCTAAAGGCAGCAAGTCGGGTTTAGATATCACTGTGAGAACAAATTTGGAAGTATATGACTGTGGTGTGGTTGTATATGGAAAATCATGAGCTGCTGTTGGTGTGAGTGGATGCGATGGTACTTTGGTTTCTTGACATTGTTCTGAAGATCTGTGTAGGATGTAATGGAGTTATGCTTTGGTTCTTTGTAATGTCCCCGTTTTTAGCGTGATCATGTTTGGAGATGGTTAGCCTTTTTTGGGACCCTTGTGGGCTAACTGGTTTGGTTAGAGGGTCAGTGGTACCTTCTGGAGAGTTCGGTCAATTTCATTTTCTGAGATCGTGGATAGGCTCATTGCAGGCCTTGGCAGTACAAGAGTTTCTTTGCTTCTGACGGCACTGATTTCTGTTGAGAATTGAGGGAGATAGGCTTACTTAAGTGATTTAAGTTAATTTTTAACTTAAAGTCTTTTTATAAAGTCAAGATTGACTTTATAATTCTTATATCACTTAAATAAAGTCTAAAGTGAATATTTTAAGTTATATCTTTTAATCACTTAAAGGAGGCGCCAAAAATTAAAGAGTAGACTATGGAAAGTGACTTAAGTTTATTTCCATAAATTTAAATGATCTAAAACCCTAAAATGTACGGCCTTCTTAGGTTTTTACCTCCTTTGCTTTATAAGGGATTTGGGCAATGAGAAACTCATCTTTTTGAATATTTCAACTTTGCCTTGGAGGTTTTTTCCCTTGCTTTCAGCCTGTGATCAGGTTTGCAGCAAATCCACCATTGGAGAACGAAATCTCTTCAGTGTGAGCACTTGTGAGGTTGTGAGAGATCAGCTGAATTAGTGCAGATTGAGAGAGCTTCATTTCAGAAGTTCTGCAGTGCTTCAACAGATTTTTGTAGTGTTCTTCATCAGAAACAGAGGGTTTATTGGTTGTTGTTCTTCCTTCACCATGGCAGGCTTCATGGCTGTTTGGGCGCACCTTCAAAGATGGTTTCTGGTTCTTTTTGTTTGAAAGGGCGTGGCACTTGCAAAGAAGGTTTTTTTGGCTTTTTGGAGAAACGTCTTCTTTCTGAGGATCTCTCTTCATGAACTTGGGCGCCCTATCTGTACTTCTCTGTGGTTTCAGTTTCAGATTAAACTTTGCAATCTGTAACGTTCTACTCCAGTTTTCGTCAGTTCTTCACTATTTTGATCGGAATTTTTATATAAAAAATCTGGAGGCTTTCGGGTATGTTTGTATGTTTTAAATCCATTGTTGATGATAATAAACACCTTCTACAATTTCAGTTTGATTAAATTTGCTCAAGTTTTCATTCTGTGAGCTTTTATATGATGCGCCCCTTCTCTTCTGTCTACAAAATTTCTCTAAAAAACTGAAAAACACAAATAGACTTAAAAAAAAGACAGGGGTTTGAGCAGTGAGCTAGCAAGGCTCATCATAGTGGTATCAGAGCATTCAAACATCATTGTCAAGTGCCAAAAACCAAAAACACAGCAATCAAAAGTTTATATCAGCATATATCAACTTTACATGACAAGTGTTTGACAAAATTCCCAAGGCAGAAATTGAAAGGTTTTGAGTCTATATTAGCAGGGCTCATCACAGTGGTATCAGAGCGGTTTCCTGCCATCCTGTTGGGCATTGATCATGGCTACTTCAATTACTCAGAGGCAGTGGGACAAGAATATGGAGAAGTTGAAACAAAGTTTGAAAAAGTTGGATGAAAATCAGAAAGGGATAAATGAATTGATTTCAGATCCTGCAACCTTAGATAAAACAGCAAGGTTTATGGCATCCATCTTCAGGTCTACATCACAAAATAAAAATGAGATACATGAGGTCTCTACAGGTGAAGTATCCAGAAATCTTCACAATGAATTCTCAGCAGTTAGTGACCAGCATACAGCTGATCTTATGGAGGACAAAAATCAGACTTACATAGAAGTAGATGTTGGGCACAGGACACTTCAGGATGAGCAAGTGTTGTTTGAAGACAAACCAGTTGTATTAGAGCAGCCAAATGAAGATAAGGTTTCTTGTGATGCTTCATTAGGTGAGTCTAGCATTACTTCATCCTATCATGGTAAAGAATCAGATTGTGGTTCGATGAATGTTATTCATTCATGTGAGAGTCTATTGGAGGCCCAAGATATTAAGGTGGATGTGAAAGTTGATCCTTTACTTAGTGGAGCAGCCACTAGTGTTTTGTCTACATGTGATGAAGGAGACATTTTACAATGGCATGATGTCATTACGGATTTGTTTGAGGACAGCAGCTTAATGCCTCATCATTCTCATGAAATAGGAGCTTGTGATCATGAGCAAGCCAATGAGATAATATCATCCTTTGATGGAAGCCCTACATCCATTGGTGGACATGAAGATATCAAGCATAAGAAGACTGATTTTGTGTATTTTGGCATTGAAGAGATTAGAAGGTCTGAAATGCTGAATGAAGAGTGGTTGAGGAAGGCCAAGGAGGCTAGGTTAGTTGCTGCAAATGCAAAACAACGTCTTCAAGAGGTGAAGGAAAAAGTCAATCACCTAAACATAGCAAGACATAAAAGGATAGATGACCTTAGAATGCTTTTAACTCAAAGAGAGGATGGATATGAATATATACCTTGTTCTAATAATGATTCACCATGTGAGGTTGAAATTGTTCAAAGTTTGGAGACTCATTCATCTAGGAGTTGCATATGGGATGACGATGGCGATCCAGTTTCTCTTCCTAGAGTAGATGGTATTCAGTATGATGATCCTCTCTTCGAGTTAGATATCGCTTGCACTCTGGACATGAGCATTGATCGTTGTGTTTGGGATCCTTCCAGTGTATTGGGATTTCAAATTAAGCTGGCAGAGGAGTTTTCGGAGGAGTACATGATGAGGGGTGCAGATAGTTCTACATTTGACCCTCACGATTTGGCAGCTATCTACTTGTTGCTTGGTGATTTAATCTTCTTAGACTCTTCATTGATCGATGGTTGTCCTACTTGGAGTTGGTATGATTTGCAGAGTTGGGATTTAGGAGCTTCATTGCTAGATGGTTGGTTTCATGGGTTGACAGGTTATGGTGACATCATGGGTTCCAGCTACAAACAGAGATGTTGTGTTGCAGATGCTTCCCGATATTCTTACTTTATTATGATGGATGGATGTGAGTACCGTTTATATTGGGATCCAGGTGGCGACAGGATTGGTACTGTGTTTTGGATGAGTCCCATGCATTAGCTTCACCACTTTTGGCATGGTGAAGTTGAGATCAGTGTTGAGCAGCGGAAGACAGTTGATGATAGTAGGGACATTTCACAGCACTATCCTTGGGATCCTGGTGGAGTGGTTGATCCTTTGTTGTTGAGATTGCTTGCAGACAAGCAATTTCAGGGAGGGCGGACTGTAATGTCCCCGTTTTCAGCGTGATCATGTTTGGAGATGGTTAGCCTTTTTTGGGACCCTTGTGGGCTAACTGGTTTGGTTAGAGGGTCAGTGGTACCTTCTGGAGAGTTCGGTCGATTTCATTTTCTGAGATTGTGGATAGGCTCATTGCAGGCCTTGGCAGTACAAGAGTGTCTTTGCTTCTGACGGCACTGATTTCTGTTGAGAATTGAGGGAGATAGGCTTACTTAAGTGATTTAAGTTAATTTTTAACTTAAAGTCTTTTTGTAAAGTCAGATTGACTTTATAATTCTTATATCACTTAAATAAAGTCTAAAGTGAATATTTTAAGTTATATCTTTCAATCACTTAAAGGAGGTGCCAAAAATTAAAGAGTAGACTATGGAAAGTGACTTAAGTTTATTTCCATAAATTTAAATGATCTAAAACCCTAAAATGTACGGCCTTCTTAGGTTTTTACCTCCTTTGCTTTATAAGGGATTTGGGCAATGAGAAACTCATCTTTTTGAATATTTCAACTTTGCCTTGGAGGTTTTTTCCCTTGCTTTCGGCCTGTGAGCAGGTTTGCAGCAAATCCACCATTGGAGAACGAAATCTCTTCAGTGTGAGCACTTGTGAGGTTGTGAGAGATCAGCTGAATTAGTGCAGATTGAGAGAGCTTCATTTCAGAAGTTCTGCAGTGCTTCAACAGATTTTTGTAGTGTTCTTCATCAGAAACAGAGGGTTTATTGGTTGTTGTTCTTCCTTCACCATGGCAGACTTCATGGCTGTTTGGGCGCACCTTCAGAGATGGTTTATGGTTCTTTTTGTTTGAAAGGGCGTGGCACTTGCAAAGAAGGTTTTTTTGGCTTTTTGGAGAAACGTCTTCTTTCTGAGGATCTCTCTTCATGAACTTGGGCGCCCTATCTGTACTTCTCTGTGGTTTCAGTTTCAGATTAAACTTTGCAATCTATAACGTTCTACTCCAGTTTTCGTCAGTTCTTCACTATTTTGATTGGAATTTTTATATAAAAAATCTGGAGGCTTTCGGGTATGTTTGTATGTTTTAAATCCATTGTTGATGATAATAAACACCTTCTACAATTTCAGTTTGATTAAATTTGCTCAAGTTTTCATTTTGTGAGCTTTTATATGATGCGCCCCTTCTCTTCTGTCTACAAAATTTCTCTAAAAAACTAAAAAACACAAATAGACTTAAAAAAAAGACAGGGGTTTGAGCAGTGAGCTAGCAAGGCTCATCATAGTGGTATCAGAGCATTCAAACATCATTGTCAAGTGCCAAAAACCAAAAACACAGCAATCAAAAGTTTATATCAGCATATATCAGCTTTACATGATAAGTGTTTGACAAAATTCCCAAGGCAGAAATTGAAAGGTTTTGAGTCTATATTAGCAGGGCTCATCACATTCTTGCTGAAGAAAGTGTGTAGGTTCTATGTTATCTCCTCTCATTCTTGTGTCGTATGGGATATGAGTTTAATGGAATGCTCAGGTCTGAAAAACAGTGTTCATTCTTCAAGTCAGATGAGCTTTTGCGCATTGGTGTAAAGTTTGGAAATTTACCTATGGTGTATACATTTGAGGCTTCAGATATTTCAAGGAACTCTATCATTTACATTTAACAACTAAGAAGAGACTGCAAGACAAGCACCTCACTACATCTATTGACCAACATAAAGAGATAAGTATTTTATGTTTGAATAATGATCATGAATTTTATAGTTAATAATAATTCATGCAATAACATTGGGAATAGTGAATGATGTATACTTCTAGCATTGATATTTCTCTTTAGGTTAGTTTTGAACTATTATTAATCTCTCTAAAATGCTTCCAAGGTAGATCAAGGAGCAAAAGGATGATGAGAGATTGCATAAGGAATTCAAGGGAGGAAGAGCTTGTTGCATCCTGTGAGGAAGACACATAGGCTGAAGAAATGAACATGAAGACACAGCTTGTTGCCATGGGATTGAGTTGGTGGCACATAATTGGAGATGTTTCTTTGAAGAGAAGGAATTAACATTCAGAGGGATTCTGACAATTCATCAGAGGCAACCTTGGATGAGGAGATCAAGAGGTTGATGCAAGTACTTGGAGCTTCAGAAGGAGTCACATCATCATGAAGATTTGTTGTAATGTATATTTCTTGTGATGGAGAAGTATGAGGTGAAAGCCCTTGTTAGCGTATATTTCTCTGTGATGGAGAAGTATGAGGTGAAAGCCCTTGTTAGTGTATATATCTCTGTGACGGAGAAGTATGAGGTGAAAGCCCTTGTTAGTGTATATTTCTCTGTGACGGATAAGTATGAGGTGAAAGCCCTTGTTAGTGTATATTTCTCTGTGATGGAGAAGTATGAGGTGAAATCCCTTGTAGTGTATATTTCTCCGAGACGGAGAAATATGAGGTGCAAGCCCTTGTCCATCTCTGAGAGGGAGATGTGGTTCTTTCCACACATGGGAGTAGCCATGGTGGACGTCATGTTGAGAAGCTCCACGACGACATCACGTTGAGAGACTCCGTGATGAACCCTTTGTACTTGTGTTTTTCCACACATGGGAGTAGCCATGGTGGATGTCATGTTGAGAGACTCTATGACAACATCATGTTGAGAGACTCCGTGATGGACTCTTGTACATATGTTTCTTTCCACACATGGGAGTAGCCATGGTGGACGTCATGTTGAGTGACTCCATGATGATATCACGTTGAGAGACTCCATGATGAACATTTTCTCAAATGGGTGTAGCCATTTTGGATGTCATGTTGAGAGACTCGATGATATAGATATCTGGAAGGATACCTCCCTAGCTAAGAGGGAGTGTTGATGTTTTAGCTGTGGGAGATATCCTTCTCTCAAAATCCAAATAATAAATGATATATAAATATTATTTTAAAGGCCGACCCAAGTTGAAAAGTCGCCTTGGTTCTTGAATGAGGCTGACCCTTGTGAAGAGTCGCCTTGCTTGTGAAGAGGCACCTTACTTTGTATATATGGAAGGAGATGCTCATTCATTTGATCATCGATTTTATTCTAAGGAGACATTCGCACTTAACAAGGACTTCGTGCATCTACAACAAATCATATTATTGCATAAAGCAGATCGACATTAAGGAGAGATCATATAATTGTCTATTTGCATCTAAGTGAGGTGTGATTATTTAGTGTATTATATTGGCCTTGTCTGTGGCCAAGATTGTAAGCAGATTTCTGCTCCTTTAAATTCAATATATAAGAGAGATATTTTTGCAGGGTTTTTCTCCCTCGAGGAGGGTTTTCCCAGGATAAATTTTGTGTTCTTTGTTCACTGTGTTGAATTTTCTGTTAATTTGCATTTTTGATTAAAACAACATTTTCTACCCTACTACATATTTATGTTTCCTCAATCAATTGCAAATTTGGAACTCTCCTTGACATCCATAATAGCCTTAGGTATCAATATCAATTTTCCTTCTTCATCTAAAGGTGGAAGTTCAGGAGAAGGTATAATATGTTGTCCAAGTGCCTTCTCGAGGCACAAAACATGGAATACATTGCGAATCCTATAATCCTTCAACAACTCTAACTCATAGGAAACTTTTCCTATCCTCTTGAAAACTCTATATGGTCCATAAAATCAAGGATTTAACTTTTCTCCACTTCTTCTTCAAATAAGATTGCCTAGGTTGCAACTGCAAGAAAACCAAGTCACCTTCTCAAAAGATCTCTCTATCTTGTGTCTATCTACATAGATCTTCTACTGGTTTTGAGCTGTTGGAGATTATCCTTAAGTGATTTCAAAATAATCGATCTCTCTTGGACCCAATCCTTGGCCTTTAGAACTTTGTTATCAGCAATGGTCAAATCCACAAAAGATGCGACATCATAACCATACAAAGCTCTAAATGGAGTCATGTCAATAGACATGTGATAGGTGCTATTGTAGTGATTTTCACCCAAATATAACTATCTGATCCAAGATTTTTTCTACCCTACTACATATTTATGTAGGTAACCTGTAAAAACCCTAGTTTCCTTATTCTCCGAATCTGACAGTTTTCTGACTTTTTTTGAAGTATTTTGGTTTTTTTTGCTTGTTTTGAGTTTTTGAGCAATAATTGAAATGGTACGATTTTGCTTGAAAATAACAATAAATTCTATAAAAATTATCTAGCTCTTGGAAATGATGAGAAATGGATGCCAGTATATTTATTTCTCTTTTGGAGCGATTACAATAAATATTCTATTACATGCAATGAATAAAGCAATGGATTTTTAATATTTAAAGAACCTGATTTCAGCCGCCATAGATGAAAGATGGGATGGTACGGCTTCAATGATAACCCACTCTCTCCTTTGACAAATACCACGCAGTGTTTCTCTGAAGGTTGGCGCCTCAATAGATGAACACAGATGATGAATACCAAAGGCGATATGCTCTGGAATGAAGATGACGGCTCTGCTGGTACAGTACGGCCAGGTACAGGTACGGCTGTGACAGTAGCAGCAATTAATGCTTTTTGTACGGCCTTCCCTATGATTCTCCAGATCTCCAGATAGGTACGCCTTGATGAATGGTTGTCTTCTGAATGAAAGAATATGCTGAAGCTCTGTAAATAAATAAACTCTGAAGCTCTATGATTTCCTCTGCCTAAAGAAACCTCTGCTGCAATAAATCAAGTGGTATTTCACACCCTCTGAATTGCTTCCGATGGAGATGGCTCGTTCCCCAAGGAATTCAAACTTGAAACCCTAAAGTCTCTTGCTCAGATCAAGTTGATCAGTTTCTCAAAATCAATAATCACATAATGGCCCAATTCCCAAGGCAAATGCACTATATGGCTCAAAAGTGCGATTTCCTTAATAATAGGGTTTCATTAAAATATTCACTTTTAATTCTTTTAATTCTTCCATAGTCTTTGTGAAATATTTTATAATAATTTTAATTGCCAAATTTTGGCCCCTTCTGATGATGGCGCACCCCTCAAGAAGAATCACTTAAGTTATAATTTAATATTATAACTTTATATTATAATCCTTAATTAATTAATATTTAATTAATGCAATCAAATATTAATATTTCCCTCGTTACTCATCCGATGACTGATCCGTCTGAAGCTGACGAACACTGAAGTGATTCTGAATGCTGCCAAAGCCATACTGCTAAAAATAGCAGGGGTCCCATGCTGACTGCCAAGAACTGCTAAAAATAGCAACTCTGCAAAAAGTCTCCAATCGAGCCCAAACGAAAGCCTACTGATCAAACTCTGCCAACTGAAGCTGAGCCAAGCTCCAAAGTGACCCTCTATCCCGTCTATAGCCTACGAGGGTCGTATGATAGGCCAATCCTGTGCTCTGAGAGATGTCACTGAGAAGGGGACATGACAGTCCGCCCCTCCTGAAATTGCTTGTCCTCAAGCAATCTCAATGCCGGATGCTGCAGAATCTCCTCGCTCTCCCATGTCGCATCCTCAACAGGCAAATCTCTCCATTTCACCAGATATTCCCTGATAGTCCTCCGACGCAACTGTCTCTCCCTATACTCCAGGATGGACTCAGGTACTAAAATCAATTTTCCCTCATCATCTAAGGGAGGTAGAACTGCAGACGGTACCACCCGATGACCCAACGCCTTCTTGAGGCGTGATACATGAAATACATTGTGTACCCTACTCTCTGCTGGAAGCTCAAGCTCGTAAGCCACCTCGCCAACTCTCCTCAGGATCCTGAAAGGACCGTAATAACGTGGCTTAAGCTTTTCTGACCCACTCTTCCTAAGATTGGACTGACGGTAGGGCTGCAGCATGAGGTAAACCATGTCACCAACCTCGAAATGCCTCTCCGTCCTCTTCTGATCTGCATACTGTTTATGCTGATTTTGTGCCTTGGCTATATTTTCCTTGAGAGCCCTCATAGTGTCCTGACTCTCCTGCAACCAACCTCCTGCACTCGGCACTCTACTATCGCTCAGTAGCAAATCAAGGAAACTCGGCACCTCATACCCGTATAATGCCATGAAAGGTGACATTTGAATGGTCATATGGAATGTCGAGTTATAGCAATACTCACACAAATGTATCCATTTGACCCACGCCTTCTGCTGCCCTGCTATGTAGTTTCGGAGGTAACCTTCCACCCACTTGTTCACAATCTCCGTCTGCCCATCAGTCTGCGGGTGGTAACTAGTGCTCGGAGTGAGTTCGGTCCCACAAAGTCTGAATACCTCCTGCCAGAAGTTACTTAGGAACCGACTATCTCTGTCGCTCACAATGCTTTCCGAGGCAACCCATGAAGTCCCGAATACCTCGCGAAAAGAACACCTCGCTGTGTAGGCGTATAGAGTCGTGGTGATCGGAAGGAAGTGGGCATACTTCGTAAGCCGATCCACAACCACATATATGCAATCACGCCCTTGGGCTTTAGGCAAACCCGTAATAAAGTCCATCGACAGGCATTCCCACTTCCTGTCAGGAATCGGAAGTGGCTGTAGTAAACCTGCCGGGTACGTGTTCTCCTGCTTGTTCTGCTGACAAACAGGGCACTCACGCACATAACGAAGAACATCTCCCTTGAGTCCTTTCCATGTGAATCTCTCCCGAACCTGCCTGTAGGTTTTGAAGTATCCAGGATGTCCTGCTGTAGGCATGTCATGAAAGGCTCGCATAACAATGTTCTTCACCTCTGAACCGGGAATCAGAAATATCCTGTGCTTGTAAATGATCAAGTCATTCACAAGTGTATACCTGGTATCAACTGCTGATCCCTCTACAATGTTGGAGGCCCAACTATCCTTGGCATACTCTGCCACTATCATATGCCTCCAATCCTCCGAGATATGAACCATAGTGCTCAAATGTGGTCGACGTGAGAGTGCATCAGCCACTACGTTCTGTGTTCCTTTGATATATGAGATATCAAAGTCATAAGCCTGCAACTTACTGACCCACTTGGCATGCGTCATTAAGTCTTTACTTGCCCTAGAGAGTGTCTCCAAGCATTTATGATCGGTTTTGCGAAATTGCTGCCAACAAGATATTGTCAAAATTTTGCTAAGGCATTATGTCAGCGAGCATCTCCTTATCGCCTTATATATACAATCTCTGGGGTCCCTGCAGGCTTGCGGCTCCTAGGCACTGTCCAGTTACTTGTCCTGCATAAGCACCGCACCAATGCCCTCACCTGATGCATCACATTGAAGCTCAAACGGCTTCGTAAAGTCGGGTAGTGCCAAAACAGGGCATGTGGTCATCAATTCTTTGAACTTCATAAAACACTCCTGTGCCTCCGAAGTCCAAACAAATGCCCCCTTCTTCATTAAATCTGTCATCGGGGCTGCATGTCGTGAATAACCATTCACGAATCTGCGGTAGAATCCATATAAACCGAGAAACCCTCTCAATTGTGTCAGGTTTGCCGGTGTAGGCCAATCAATAATGGCGCGGATCTTCTCAGGATCCATCCGCACTCCATCTGCACTGATAATATGACCTAGATAAAGCAATTCGGTCATTCCCAAGTCACACTTGGATTCCTTGGCGTACAAGGACTCCCTCTCCAAGATACTCAACACTGTCTCCAAATGAGCTAAGAATTATACGCCAGAATCCCTACGTATATGGGGATGATAAGCCGAAAAAGCCAACACAAACCTCCTCGACAATGAGTGAAAACCACGTTCATGCGTGGGTTGAAAAGTGGTTGGCGCGTTAGTGAGCCCAAATGGCATCACTACGAACTCGAAGTGCCCACAATGACATCTGAAGGCTGTCTTCTCTATGTCCTGCTCACGGACTCTGATCTGATGATAACCCGACCGTAAATCAATTTTAGTGAAGTAACATGCCCCATGGAGCTCATCAATAAGCTCATCAATCCTCGGTATCGGGTATCGGTTCTTGATTGTCCTCTTATTTAGGACCCTGTAATCAATGCACATACGTAACGTTCCATCCTTCTTCTTCACCAATACAACAGAAGAAGCGAACGGTGATTTGCTTGGTCGAATGTGACCCATAGCAAGTAACTCCTTTATTGTCTTCTCGATCTCATCCTTTAATCTTTTAGGATGCCTGTAAGGAGTTATCATGACGGGTTTCGCACCCTCCTCGAGCTCAATGATGTGCTCTATGCCTCTGTCTGGAGGTCTACCTGGCGGAATATCACTGAACACCTTGTCATGCTTGATTCTCAACTTCTGAATGTCCGGATGATACTCTGTCTTTTGCTGTCCCTCCTGTATAGGTGCTAAATGACACTCGGCAGCCCACTCTACCATGTCATGACGCATGAGCCGCTCCATTCGGCGAAAAGAAATTGTTTTAAGGTCGCTGTCCCGTATTGCTTTAAGTATGTGAGTCTTCCCGTCGACCTCAAAACGGATCTCCATGTCCTTGAGACGAAGTGTGACCTCCTCCAATGAATGTAACCACTTCATTCCCAAGACCAAATCAATGTCCCCCATGTTAACAACATAATAATCTACCTTGAACTCATAATTGTTCAAGCGTAAAGGGAGATCCTTAATCATGCCTTCGCATCTCAAAGTGTACCCATCTGCCACTTTGACTCTAATGCCCTCGAACTCCTCAGTGATGAGTCCACGTTTCTCAACGAATCTAGCATCTATGAAATTATGCGTGGCTCCTGTATCCAATAGGGTAATGACCCTCTGTCCTGCTAACACACCACGAAGCCGAAAAGAACCCTACTGCTGAATGCTAGATAAACGGGCCTCCTGTACCTGAAGCTCAAGCTCTGTCTCTGCTCTAGGCTCTGGCGCCTCGGACTCTGAATCATCTGAATGCTCTTGCTATTTGGAATTTTCTGATTCGGAGTCCTCATAATACGCCCACATCACACGATTTGCCTTGCCCTTAGGTCTTAGAGGACAATCGTGATTGGCGTCATATGGTCCCTTGCAGTAGAAGCAAAGCTTCTTCCTGCGAAGGTCATTAAGGGCCTCACGATCCAAAGGTGGGAATGTTGATTTACCTTTTGAATCATTTTTAAAGTCCGATTTTTCTTTGTTATAATCAGATTTATCCTTATTTTTATTAAAGCCCTTGTTATCCCTGAATGATAAAGAACCTCTGGAGTTGAATCTACTCGACGGGGCTGCTAACTCCATGTTTCGTGCTTTCTTCATCGCCTCCTGTAATGACGGAGGATCAAAGGCTTTGATCCAGCCTCTCAGTGGCTCTGTCAAACCCTCCATGAAGAGTACTACCAATCTCCTCTCTGATATGCTCGGAACCATGACGGATAGCCTCTGAAAGTCACTGATATAAGTCTCTAGATTGCCACTCTGCCTCAACTGTGCTAAGTCTCTGAAGTAGGTTTCCGGATCTTTCCTGTCAAACCTCTCAACCAATCTATCCACGAACTCCTGGTATGTAGTGATCCTGTCATGCTGTAAAGTCACCATACCGTGGTGCCACCAGTCGTAAGCCACTCCCTCGAGGTGCAGTGTAGCGTATCTAATAAGCGTCTCTCTCAGCCATCGGACGCCAAAGTGAGGAATGTATCAAGCTTGCTAATCCAAGCTTGGGCTGTCATCTTCCACTACCATTGAACATAGCTAGATTAAGCCTTTGGTTTGCATGTTTTAGATCGTTATTACTGTTGTTGGGGTCTCCAATCTGTCGAGCCCTGTTGTGTTCTCGCCCATGTGTGATAAAGCGGTCAAAAGTAATCCGTTCTCTGACTGCAGGAGGTACCAGCTCCCACTCCTCGTTCGCTGCCATAAGATTATCAGCAAACAAATCCTCGTGCTCCTCACCTGGTATAGCCTCATCGGGCTCCTGTCTCGTGAAAGTAGGCCTAGTAGGCCTATCTGCTGTCCGTGACACTGTCCTAGGAGCTCTTTGTGACCCTGCATCACTCCTGTCATCGTCACGATGTGGTGACGGTCTCCTCGAAGTACCTAATCTCTGCAGTGCCACTGCAACCTGCTGTAAAACATCATCGGACCTCCGTTGTCCTGCACGAAGATCTCTGAGTGCATGCAAGACCTCTGCATCGTCCTGATCTCTGTTATTCTGTGGGATCTCTGTCCTAGGTATGTCTGTCCTGTCAGCCCTGTCATTCCTGTCAGCCATGTTTTCTGGCTGCCTGCTCAAACTGCGTTGCCTTTCAATCAAGGCACGTATGCGAGTATAGTACCTGTATGTATCAAATTCCTCTGGCTGCATGTGATGGCTAAACCCTCAGGATGGCAGGATTTAGCTCTGATACCACTGTAAATACCCTAGTTTCCCTATTCTCCGAATCTGACAGTTTTCTAACTTTTTTTGAAGTATTTTGGTTTTTTTTGCTTGTTTTGAGTTTTTGAGCAATAATTGAAATGGTACGATTTTGCTTGAAAATAACAATAAATTCTATAAAAATTCTCTTGGAAATGATGAGAAATGGATGCCAGTATATTTATTTCTCTTCTGGAGCGATTACAATAAATATTCTATTACATGCAATGAATAAAGCAATGGATTTTTAATATTTAAAGAACCTGATTTCAGCCGCCATAGATGAAAGATGGGATGGTACGGCTTCAATGATAACCCACTCTCTCCTTTGACAGATACCACGCAGTGTTTCTCTGAAGGTTGGCACCTCAATAGATGAACACAAATGATGAATACCAAAGGCGATATGCTCTGGAATGAAGATGACGGCTCTGCTGGTACAGTACGGCCAGGTACAGGTACGGCTGTGATAGTAGCAGCAATTAATGCTTTTTGTACAGCCTTCCCTATGATTCTCCAGATCTCCAGATAGGTACGCCTTGATGAATGGTTGTCTTCTGAATGAAAGAATATGCTGAAGCTCTATAAATAAATAAACTCTGAAGCTCTATGATTTCCTCTGCCTGAAGAAACCTCTGCTGCAATAAATCAAGTGGTATTTCACACCCTCTGAATTGCTTCCGATGGAGATGGCTCGTTCCCCAAGGAATTCGAACTTGAAACCCTAAAGTCTCTTGCTCAGATCAAGTTGATCAGTTTTTCAAAATCAATAATCACATAATGGCCCAATTCCCAAGGCAAATGCACTATATGGCTCAAAAGTGCGATTTCCTTAATAATAGGGTTTCATTAAAATATTCACTTTTAATTCTTTTAATTCTTCCATAGTCTCTATGAAATATTTTATAATAATTTTAATTGCCAAATTTTGGCCCCTTCTGATGATGGCGCACCCCTCAAGAAGAATCACTTAAGTTATAATTTAATATTATAACTTTATATTATAATCCTTAATTAATTAATATTTAATTAATGCAATTAAATATTAATATTTCCCTCGTTACTCATCCGATGACTGATCCGTCTGAAGCTGACGAACACTGAAGTGATTCTGAATGCTGCCAAAGCCATACTGCTAAAAATAGCAGGGGTCCCACGCTGCCTGCCAGGAACTGCTAAAAATAGCAACTCTGCAAAAAGTCTCCGATCGAGCCCAAACGAAAGCCTACTGATCAAACTCTGCCAACTGAAGCTGAGCCAAGCTCCAAAGTGACCCTCTATCCCATCTATCAGCCTACGAGGGTCGTATGATAGGCCAATCCTGTGCTCTGAGAGATGTCACTGAGAAGGGGACATGACATAACCTTCCACCCATTTGTTAACAATCTCCATTTTTCCATCTATTTGTGGGTGATAGTTGGTGCTTGGTGTTAACTTTGTACATGTAAATCTAAAAATATTTTGCCAAAACATTATGAGGAACTTGTTAGCTTGATCATTGACAATGCTCCTAGGTAGACCATGGATTCTAAATACCTCTCTAAAGAATAACTTTGCAACTTGAGGTGCCTTATACTGAAAAGATATGGCGAAGAAGTGAGCATCCTTAGTCAACCTATCAACCACAACAAAAATACAATCTTTTCCCTAAACCCAAGACCTGTAATAATATCCATAGATATATTTTTTCACTTTTGCTCTAGAATAAGTAGGGGCTGCAATGATCTTGCTAGGAAAGTATGCTCTGAATTGTTGTATTGACAAGTCAAGCACTCCCTAACATACCACAAGACATCATCCTTGAGACCCTTCCATGCAAATCTCTCCTTGATTTGTTTGTATGTTTTGAAATAACCAAGGTTTCCTAATAAGGACGTGTCATGGATAGTCCTCAAATTCTTCTCTTTCATCTTAGATTTGGGAACAAGGTAAATCCTATTCTTATACAAAATAAAATCATCCATCACTCTGTACTTGTCTTTTTTCTTTTCCCTCCATGACATCACAAGAAAAAGTATTTTTGGAATACTCAACCAAAAGATGAGCCTTCCAATCAGTTGAAATATCTAACATTGAGCACAAGGTAGGCTCCTTAGATAAAGCATCAACTACTAGATTCCTTTTTCAGTTTTCCTTTAATGTACTCTATATCAAAGTCATATGCCTACACTTTTGTTCTCTTTCATTTAAATCCTTTTGGTTTAGGAAGTACTTAGTTATAATTTGTTCTTACCACGAATTTACCTCCTACCAATTACTACTTAAATTTAACCAACACATGCATGATGGCTAACATTTCCTTGTCATAAAGGGAAAATCTTTTCTCTACTTCCTTGAGCTTCCTACTCTCAAATGTAATAGGATGTTTGTTTTGGATTCAGATAGCTCAAATTCCCTCACCTGAAACATTGCACTTCAACAAAAAGGGCTAAAAAAAATCTGGTATTGCTAATATTGGACAAGAACTCATGACCTTCTTGAGTTTATCAAATGTTTGTTGTGTTGTAACCATCCATGTGAAAGAATCCTTCTTTGTCAAGTCTATTAAGGGAGTTGCTAGTTGTGAAAATCCCTTAACAAATCTCCTATTATAGCATAATCTGAGGAATCCTCTCAATTGAGTTAATGTCATTGTTCCGCGGACGGTGGGGACGTGTTTCGAGGATGCGGGGATGGAGGGTCTAAGTTTGGGGCAGCAAGGGGGCGGCGGGGGTACGACGACAGGGTGCTGAAATACATATAGTAATTGAAAAAATAGTTATAAAAAGATGTATAAGTGTAAGAATTATACATCTTGGAGACAACTATGAGTCCCCTAGACATCTTGAGGACACCCCAGCATCCTCGAAGTCCTAGTGGCGTCTTGGAGATAGCGACACTAGTGGTGGGATGGTGGCGCTAGTGGTGGGCTAGTGGGGGGACGTCTCCCCCAAGTCCCCAAGTCTCTGAGACGTCCCCGTTTAGAAAATGCGGGGCTTTTTTGGGGGAACACATCCCCCTGGAACATTGGTTAATGTCTTAGGCTACGTTGCCAAGTTTGCTTGTTCCCCCCCCCCCATACTTGTGTGGGTTCGGTTCAGGTGCAGGTCCAACCTTGGTGTAATGTCCCCTTCTAGCTAGACATTGATACATCTGCATGATTAGCTTATCAGTGGCGCTCATAGGCTAATAGGGCATGTTTAGAGGGTCTTCTTGGTAGTTACCTTGTTGGCAGTTGGCTTCTTTTGGGATTTAGTATACATATGGAGGTGTTCTAATGATTACTTGATATGTTTCTATTTTTAGAAACCTCATGTTATAAGGTGATGTTATATTTGCACTTTATGTTATGAGTTATTATTTTATTATAAAGTGAAAATGTAAATTATAAAATTAAAATAATAATAAAATAACAAGATGCTTCTAGAAGCCGCCCTATTGAGGAGAAAGAAAAATATAAAAGAGGGTGTTGGCTTCCATTGTCCTCATCTAGCATTTGACATCTCATTTTTATGAGCACTTGTGGAGCTAAGGTTTCTGCAGTCTAGTGTCTTTGGGAACGATAACTCCCATTGATAGCATAACTGAAGAAGTGAAATATCTTCTGAAGGGTTCTAGCCATTAGAGAGGTTATTTCAGACTTCTCAATTAGCAAAATTTATGGCGAAAGGCCAATTTTGGTGTTAGTCGATTTGGAGCAATATTGGAGAGCATTTTTGTATCAAGATACTTGTAATGTTCCCTTTTTCAGCAGATCTTGTTTGATGATGATTAGCCTATTACTCAGACTCTCGTAGACTAACAGTTCTTGGTTAGGGAGTCAGTGGCTGTTTTGGTGGGTAATTGACATTCCCACTCCTTCATTCCAGTATCGGATTCAGTGCAGGCATCTATAGCACAATGTTCGCTAGCTTCTGACGGCACAAAAAAATACTGAGTTTGGAGAGAGTTTGATTATTTAAGTGGTTAAGTTAATTATTTAACTTAAATGGAATATTATAAAGTCAAATTGACTTTATAAAAGATTTAAAAATCACTTAAATAAATCTAAAAGTGACTTAAGGTTTATAAAGTGATAAATTAAATCACTTAAGTGACTCAAAAGGTGCGCCCACTTCAAAGATTTAATTTATAACTATTGAAAAGGTAATTAAATACATTTTTATGTATTTAAATGACAAAAAGTGTGTTGCTCTTCAAGAAGTGTGTGCCTTTTTGCATAAAAGGGAGAAATTGCAAATCAAATTCATCTTTCATAATTTATTCTTCTCTTTGGATTTTTGTCTGAGGACAAGGGTTTCAGGAAAACTTTCATTGGAAAGTGTCAATTCTTCATTGAATCTGTAATTGTGAGGCTGTGAGATACCAGTTGAATGATTACCTATAAGAGCTTCATCCAGAAGTTCATCTGTGCTTTATCAGATTTCTTTTCAGTAATTTCCAGTTTGAAATAAGGCAGTAGGCTTCACTTTTTGGACGCCATTCTTTTGCAGAGCGTTTGTTTCAGAAAGGACTCTTAGGATCTTCAAAAAGTCATACTTTGTTCTTGCTTGGCATACTCCTTTGGGAAGGCGTGATTCTCCTACAGGCTAAAACGCCTTCATTTTTGGTTGTTTCTTCGTTGCTTTCTTGGCATCCACTCCTCTCAACAGTTTGTATCTTGTTTCTGTGAGGGAGAAGTTAGATCTGGAGCCCAAGCATTCAATTTTGTCAGTTTCCACCATTCTTGGCTGGCAATTGGATTTATTTTCTTATTTAAATAATCTGGAGGCTTTTGGGTACGTTTATCATTTGTAATCTCTTTGTTGTGATTGTTTAATACTTTCTGCAATTACAATTTATCAGAAATAGCTCAAATCTTTGTTTTATAAGCATTTATATGCAATCATCCCTTCTACTTTTGTCTAGAAACTTTCTCTCAAAAACTAAAAACACAAAAAGATAAGAAAAGATACAGGGTTTGAGTTGGGAGCCAGCTGGGCTCATCACAGTGGTATTAGAGCACTGATGCTGCCAGCTTGGAGGGTTAGCAGCTTCTATGCGGTCACATCAGGACAGATTTGACAGGTACTACTCACACAGGGGTCCTGGATATCGGAGAAGTACCTTTGAACAGTTTCTGGCATTTCCATTTGACGAACATGACGAAGATTTAGAATTGAATTACATGCCTGACAGAGATGAGGAAGGACCATATAGGAGCCGTCTTAATGACAAGGATAGGGAAACCAAAGATGTACTGAGAGGCCTTGTTGCAGGACAGGAACAGGTGGTGAACATCCTCCAGCAACTAAGTATCAACATCCAGAATTTGAGCATTCAGAGAAGGTTGAATCAGGATCTAGATCAGAAAGGTAGTGTACATGGAGATAGACAGAGGACAGTTACTCTAGCACGCACCTATGACAGGCCTAATCGGCCAACATTTATCAAAAATGATCCTGTTGAGGAGAACGTGGCTGAGGGAGTTGATATAAATTTTGCATATAACATCATGGCACGACATGATGAATGGGATGCTTTGCCCCAAAGAGTTAAGGATCACCTTAAATTTGACAGATTTTTGAGGCAAAAAAGAGAGCATGGCAGGAACTGGACAGATAGGAGGCTTGAAAACAGGTATAATGATCTAAGGCAGGCTACCAACAAACTTACCTTAACTAATTTTGATGGCAGTGGCAAAGTCACAGCTCGATCCTGGGTGAGCAAACTAGTCACTTTTTTGACACTACGTCCAATGGCAGAAAAGGATGCCATAAGATTTGCAACACTTCATCTGGATGGCATGGCACATGACTAGTGGCACCATGGCATGGTCACACTCCATCATGATAGGATCACTTCTTACCAGGAATTCACTGACAGATTAGTTGAAAGGTTTGACAGGCATGATCCAGAACTTTACTTTAGAGACCTTGCTCAGCTGAAGCAGTTGGGTAACTTGGAGTCTTATATTGGTGAGTTTCAGAAGCTCTCGGTTATGGTTACCGGAATCTCAGAGAGGAGACTTGTAATTCTATTTGTAGGTCTCCATGAGCCAATGAAAGGCTGGATCAAGGCATTCGATCCACCAACCTTGCACGAAGCTATGAAAAAAGCTCGTAGCATGGAACTTATAGCTTCACGTGGTAAATTCACTTCAAATGCAAAAGCATCTTCATCCTATAGTGATATCAAATCAGAATCTAAGAAATTAGAAAATGTTGATGAAAAAATGAAGTTTGTAGCTCCATTGGACCGAGAAACAATAAATGATTTGCGTAAAAGGAAGCTATGTTTCTATTGCAAAGCTCCTTATGACCAAAACCACAATTGTCCTCTTAAGCCTAAGGGTACAAATAGACAAATGGAGTGGTTTTATGAGGGTGATGACATTGCTGATTTAACGGACCAGCAAGCTGGTTTTAAGGATGGGAGTGTGCGATCTATCATTCTCGTCAGTGCAAAAAGTGAGAAGATAGAACAGGAGATTCTAGAGGAGGAGCATGAGATGATTTAGGAGGATTATCATTTTGCTTCTAGTTCCATGGGGTCAGAGGTGTTTGATTGGGATCAGTACAGTTATGAGGCTCAGTTTGTACACAATCCTCTTTATGAGGCGGATGCTACATTGTCTTGTGATAATCCACTCTTTGAGGAGGATGTTGATTCCACTCTTGACCCTAATTTAGGGGTGAACTTTGATCATAGTATCATAGATTCCGTCAGTGCATTGGGATTTCAGATAGAGCTTGTTGAGGAGGTTCACAGTGTGTACATGGTCAGGAGTCTACACAGTTTCACTTTCAGTCATCATGTACATGATTTGCTTAGGATTCACAGTTCTGGTATGCATGTATTAGACATGTTGGATGACAGCATATCTCGTTCAGATTTGGGGAGCAGGTGTTGTTAGTAGTTTGACTTGCTTCCTTGTGAGTTTCTCTCTCCTGTAACAGATGGTGTTGAAATTGACAGGGTACAACATGATGATCCAATTGATCACATATGGGAGTTATAGGAGACAGTTGATGACAGTAGGGACATTTCACAGCTCTATCCTTGGGATCCTGGTGGAGTGGTTGATTCCTTGCTATTGAGATTGCTTGCGGACAAGCAATTTCCAGGAGGGCGGACTGAATGTCCCCTTTTTTAGCATGATCTTGTTTGATGATGGTTAGCCTATTACTCAGACTCTCGTAGGTTGACAGTTCTTGGTTAGGGAGTCGGTGGCTATTTTGGTGGGTAATTGACATTCCCACTGCTTCATTTCAGTAGCGGATTCAGTGCAGGCATCTGTAGCACAGTGTTCGCCAGCTTCTAATGGCACAGAAAAATACTGAGTTTGGAGAGAGTTATGATTATTTAAGTGGTTAAGTTAATTATTTAACTTAAATGGAATATTATAAAGTCAAATTGACTTTATTAAAGATTTAAAAATCACTTAAATAAATCTAAAAGTGACTTAAGGTTTATAAAGTGATAAATTAAATCACTTAAGTGACTCAAAAGGTGCGCCCACTACAAAGATTTAATTTATAACTATTGAAAAGGTAATTAAATACATTTTTATGTATTTAAATGACCAAAAGTGTGTTGCTCTTCAAGAAGTGCATGCCTTTTTGCATAAAAGGGAGAAATTGCAAATCAAACTCATCTTGGATCATTTGACTTTGCATAATTTATTCTTCTCTTTGGATTTTTGTCTGAGGACAAGGGTTTCAGGAAAATCTTCATTGGAGAGTGTCAATTCTTCATTGAATCTGTAATTATGAGGCTGTGAGATACCAGTTGAATGATTACCTATGAGAGCTTCATCCAGAAGTTCATCTGTGCTTCATCAGATTTCTTTTCAGTAATTTCCAGTTTGAAATAAGGCAGTAGGCTTCACTTTTTGGATGCCATTCTTCTGCAGAGGGTTTGTTTCAGAAAGGACTCTTAGGATCTTCAAAAAGTCATACTTTGTTCTTGCTTGGTGTACTCCTTTGGGAAGGCGTGATTATCCTGCAGGCTAAAATGCCTTCATTTTTGGCTGTTTCTTCTTTTCTTTCTTGGTGTCCACTCCTCTCAGCAATTTGTATCTTGTTTTTGTGAGGGAGAAGTTAGATCTAGATCCTAGGTGTCCAATTTTGTTAGTTTCCACCATTCTTGGCTAGCAATTGGATTTATTTTCTTATTTAAATAATCTGGAGGCTTTCGGGTACGTTTATCATTTGTAGTCTCTTTGTTGTGATTGTTTAATACTTTCTGCAATTACAATTTATCAGAAATAGCTCAAATCTTTGTTTTATAAGCATTTATATGAAATCGCCTCTTCTACTTTTGTCTAGAAACTTTCTCTAAAAAACTAAAAACACAAAAAGATAAGCAAAAATGCAGGGGTTTGAGTTGGGAGCCAGCTGAGCTCATCACAATACTTCACCTTTTTGCACATCTTGGAGGTCGAATATTATTGTGAAGAATTCTGATTTTTAAATCAGAAACTTTAGTCAAGGAAGGACGCCATTAAGGGTTCGATTTTTGCTTGTTGGAGCTCATTTATGCATCAATTTTCTTCTTGGCTTGGTGCGCCCTTCTCCTAAGGCCATGGCAACCTTATTTGGAGCTTGAGGAGGCTGAAGATATTGAAGATTATTTTGATTTTGCTAATCTGGCCAGAACAGGGGCGATTTGCTTGAAGGGGTCGATTTGGTTTGATACAAGGTTATTTTGTTTGGAATTTGATCTCTACATCAGCCCTCATCCAAGGCAACATCATACATCCAAGTTCCTTTGTTTATCATTCATGATAGCATTGCATATTAGGTGTTATAAGTTGCAGCTATAGGTGATCATTCATATCAACAATTACCATATTTTATGACATTGTAATTTGCCAAGAGTCTTGGCTATTTTGTAATCAGCATTGTATTGAACAATCATTGGTAA
Source organism: Sequoia sempervirens (assembly GCA_007258455.2). Taxonomy (NCBI): domain Eukaryota; kingdom Viridiplantae; phylum Streptophyta; class Pinopsida; order Cupressales; family Cupressaceae; genus Sequoia; species Sequoia sempervirens. The sequence continues at coordinate 47,058 of VDFB02050644.1, read as the reverse complement.
TCAAGGAGAAATAAGTAGTTACTCAAAATTAGTTGTTGTGTGCATTTTAAAGTCATTTGTAATTAGCTTATTGGTATGCATGCCAAGTGTTTGACAAAATGTCTATTGGCTGTAGCTGCATTTTATACATGTAGTTTCTCATCTATTTGCATCTAAAAATACAAAAAGTGATTGCATTGCACTTAGATTCTTGCATAAGCATTGTAAGAGTTATTTTCAAGCTTTCAAATCATTTTGGCATTCATCATAAGCATCAAACAACAAACTGAAACTTCAGACCAGCAACATAAAACATTGAATACAAATTGTTTGAAAAAATTACTAGGCAGCAAATTGAGGTTAGTTTGAGCAAGGTTCATTATAGTGGTATCAGAGCTTTGATCCTGCCATCCTGGAGGTTTGAAGCTTCACATGAGAGGTCACTAGATACTACACTCGCAAAAGAGCAGAACAGGAAGGGAATTGGCATGAACATAATTCGTTTGCAGAAGTACCTTTAGCTGAAATGGGTGACAGGGCAGAAGAGGGTCCACAAAGAAATGAAAGAAGAAATGGAGATAGGGGTGAAGAGCTTGTTGAAAGAATGGCCCGTGCTTTCAAAGGGTTCACAACAACTATGCAGCAGCAGATACAACAGAACAGGGCTGCAGAAGAAAATAGGATGCAATACCATAGGGTTGCAGATGATAATAGAAGCATGGTTGGGACACCTAGGGCTCATCGTACTTCTTCAAGAACAGCCGATAGACTTACTCGCCCTACCTTACTAAGGGAAGAGCAGGTGGCAGAAAATGATGAAGAAGAAGAGGAACCAAGATATGCTGTTGTAGTTATGGCTGCAAATGATGAGTGGGAGGCGTTGACACCTTAGTTGTGTGAGCGCATGAACTTTGATTGGTTTGTAAATCAGAGGGTTGAATACTACAGGTCTAGGTAGGAGCAAAGACCTTAGAACCAAAATAGGGAACTCAAGCAGGCTACTAATAAGCTTACATTACCCATGTTTGATGGTAGCGGAAAGGTTACGACGCAGTCATGGATTCATAAATTGGATACCTTCTTGACACTTCGACCCATGACAAAAGAGGAAGCTATCAAATATGCCACTTTACACTTGGAGGGTGCAGCACACGAGTTGTGATACATTGGGTTAGTTACATTGCAACATAGTCGAATCACATCCTACCAGGAGTTTGTGGATAGATTGGTTGAGCGTTTCAACAGGAAGGATCCAAAATCATACTTCAGAGATTTGGCCTAGCTTAAGCAAGTTGGTAGTTTGGAGAGTTACATTGGAGACTTCCAAAAGTTGTCAGTAATGGTTCCTAACATCTTAGAGAGACGGTTGGTGGTGCTATTCATTGAGGGCTTATTGGAGCCTATGAGAGGATGAAAAAAAGCCTTCAATCCTCCCACACTGCAAGAGGCTATGAAGAAGGCTAGTAGCATGGAACTTGCAGCCCCACAAAGCAAGTACTCATCAAATGGATCTTCTTCATATCGTGACAACAAATCTTTCTCGAAGAAGAATGTTGGCGTAACAACTAGCACCTCTGGAGTAAGAGTTGGTACGGACAGCTATGCACACTACGCAATGAGTGCTCTTCAAATTAGGAGGGGAAGCTCCCTCGTTGTGCTTGACAAAAGTACTTACAAATGGAAATAAACTAAACTAAATCCTGTCTTTTTGTTTCAGCTGTAGAGGTACAAGGCTTTCTCGAAAACTATATACGTTGCAACTGAGTATTTTTTGGTTTTGTAGACTACTAACTACAACTAAACTTAATTACTTAAATTATATCCAGTTTCCTCAAGAAAAACAGAGCATGAGGAAACGGAGCAAGGTTTGACTATTAGACGATAAACGAGTGTAGATTCTCAACTTGAAGGCAAGGTGGCACATCTATCAGCTCAATCTAAACACGCTTATTGGTAACAACAACACACGATAAACTATATACGGATTCTCAACTTGAAGGCAAGGTGGCACGACTATCAGCTCAATCCGAATAAGTTTATTATTCACAACAATATACGATAATCAAGTGCAGATTCTATACTTGAAGGCAAGGTGGCACAACTATCATCTCAATCTAAACAAGCTTATTGAACACAAAACAGATTTTATCTAACTATGGAAAGAATTCACCATTACGATTGCATGAAACCCTATGTGGCATAACAATTAATCATAATAGTAAAGACGCATGAACAAATACCAAAAGAGCAATATTGAGGGCAAGGTAGGCACAGCATATATTTCTCTCTCGTGCAAAAGTTATGTACAAATGAGCAAAAAATCCTATTTATAGACATCAAAAGGTGTAGGGAACCCTAAAATCACCTTGAGTCAACTACAATCTTGCAATGCATGCAAGATTTATTGCTAAACCCTAATAAAGTAAACTATACAGTTAACTGGAAAACTACCATCAGTTAACCGAAACATCTAATCTAAAAATGGACAATTGTGCAAGCATGCACGTCCTTATTGAAAGCGAGTTAACTGGAAGACTATCATCAGTTAATGAAAACCCTAAATGAAACTCCAAGTAAACAAAGCTGATCTCAGAATAGATATGCATGTGATGAAACGACGAGTTAACTTGAAAGGGTAATGCCAAGTTAACTCCTGTGTATAAAGTCTATTCTGAGAAGTAGGAACTGAAGTCTACTGATTGTGATCTCGAGCAAGCAATCCCTCAACGAGATTGTTAACTGCATCAGCATCTGAATGTTAGCAACTTGAGCAATCTTGGCAATCTTTGCACACTCAAACTAGCATTTCACTGACTGGTAACTTTGGCGGCTCCGTAATTGAAGTGATGGACATTATCTCTTCTGCAGCTTGATGCTTCGACGCTTCTCCTTAATGAAAGAGTGTTGCATGACAAAACTACAAATTTTGACTGCGCACACTCTGGTTGTGAGAAATGCAAACGAACTTGCTACCAACCCTCTGAAAGCACTTGATACAAATCGGTCTCAGCTTTTCTGACGAAATCATGAATTAAGACCAATTTGGTCTTGAATTCAGTCTGTGTGAACTGCATTATGAAAAACTTCGCCTGTTGACTGTGAACACGGCAATATTCTGACAACTTTTCTGAAAAACTAAAAATAGCCTACTGAGGCTAAAAATAGCCTATCGAAGAGCAATTTTCACGAAAAATTGAGATATGGGTTTTGTCCAGAAAGAGATTCTAAGACAACCCAGAACGTTAGAAATACAAAAATTTTACTTCGACTCGACCATGCAAGGAATTTTTAGTTGAGAAAATTAGAGCCTCGAGAACTGATGCTCTGGAGTAAATTTTCTTGAAAAATTCTGGCACATGGGTTTTCTCGAGGAAGCTATTCTGAATCAACCCAGATGATTTATTTTGCCAAAAGTCGCCAATTCTTCAAACATGCGAAAGAATTTATGATGAGAAATAGAAGAATTTAAGACAGAAGAAAGAAGTTTTTAGTGCTCTGCTTCTGCTAAAATCGCCATCTTGTCTGAAGTCTGCTGATAATTCTGACTTGTACCTGCAAAGAAAGTGTTTCGATGTATTCGCCAATGATTGTTGATGAAGAATTTGCCTTTGGTTTGCTAAAATTCGCCTTTGCTTTGAAAATACGAATTTGCCTTGAAGATACGCCTTTGCCTTGAAGAAATACGAATTTTACTTTGAAGATATGAACTTCTCTTAAGAAAAATGAATTTCTCTTTAGCTTTGTGAATAATAAATGAAGATGGCACCATGTTTAAATAAGAAAAAAATTGCATCTTGTGAACTGCAAGATTTAAAACCCTGACTGAAATAGATGCCTTCTGATTGGACCCTTCTCAGTTTCACTGCCACTGACTCGGAGTCCGAAAATAAATAATAATAAATTAATATTCATCATGCAATTTGAAATCTTAGCATAAAGAGGGCGCCAACTTTAGAAAATTGCCATTTAATGCCAAATATGCATAATAAATATTAAATATTATTCAACTTCAGTTGACAAACCAGATGAAGCTTTAGGCTTCACCGTTGGACTTCACTGATTCCGAAAAGTCATCATTCGAGCTTATAGGCGTCGATTTGCTCAAGATTTTACACTTTTTATTAACTTTCTACTTTGTAGCTGAGTACAAAGTTACGATTGGCCATCTTCGACGCTGATTTCTGAGTGACCGGGTGATGCTGAGACTGAATTGAGATATTCATTGCGAAGCCTGCTGAGCAAGGAAGAAACGTCTGCTGGGAGTCAACACTGCAAAATCCATCATTTAACACCCTGAAAAATTAGGCGCCCTTGATTAAATTCATTTACAAGTTCCAGACTTAACCATTTTCTTAAATTGCCATCTGACACTTCAAACGGCTGCTGACGGCGAACGGTGAACCCTGCTGACAGGAAACCAAGATCACTGCATGCCTGGAGACATTCTGCATCCAACGGATATACACACGATTACTGGAAAATGCATTAAGGGCCTCAAAAACAAAAGCGCCCCTGGCCTTTAGTTGCACTAACAGTGTTTTGATGAAAGTTGAACTTTCAACCAAGTACCCTATTTTGTCCTTCAATACTGAAAGATGGGATGATCCGATTCGAGCCACGTTTGTTTTAACGGATAGCCAGAAGGATTGAGAAGAGAAGTCTCTAGAGGCAACGAAGCAAGAAAACTGCTTCTAAGACCTCAAATAGAAGGGCGCCCATCCCAAGATGGAATAAACGACCAACACTTAGCCATTTTGCGAGTTATCTTCACTTTTCAACACTTCGCCAAAGACCTCGCACGTACGAGCGACTGCCAAACCCTGGAAGCTGGTGGCTAGGTTCGTTGGATAGATAAAGTAATCACGCTTGAATCCCGTGAAGACTTCGAAAGCGAACGACCTCATCTAACAGGCCTAAAGGCTAGGCGCCTCTAGACTGTAGAAATACGATGAACACCTTATGTTGGTCCGCCCGTGAAATTACGTGCTTGGTAGAAACTATGCCATGATCACCCGGAATGTCGGATCGACAGGCAACTTGGTGCATTGCGGAGCTGGACTAGCGTAGTACTGATGTCAGGAAGACCTCGTCAGCAAATTTAACCATCTCAAGGATCATTTTAACCAGCGCCCCTGAGCTATACTTGTGCTGGAAATGCAATGAAAAAGCTCTGAGACGTGAAAACTCCATTATAAGCTCATCTTCAGATGTCGGCTGCCGGAGCTCTGGAACTCGGACGACTGCGTTTGATAATTCGTTGGATGAGTAGACTAGACGTGAAGAAATTGACTGCATCCATCATCAGAAAAACCAAAATCCAAGCCTCCATCTAGAAGGGCGCCCTCAAGCTACAAGCGCGCTTTTGCTGAAAAAGGACAAGTTTCTGTCATGTGAAACTTTGGGAATTTCAACTTCTGTCGTCAGTTGTTGGAGTTACGGGTCTCGGATAGCCTCGTTGGATAACTCATCAGATAGCCAGACTAATTATGAAGAGTTTGATTGTATTTATGAGCATTTTCAACAAGATCGTGACCTTCTAGAAGGGCGCCCCCAGGCTATAGTTGCACTTTCTTGTTTTTCTCTGAAAAATCCTCATAATTTAATCACTGAAATCATCATCTCGATCAATAAAATGACTATGTGCAACGTGAAATGCTGTCGCAAAATGCTCCTCCATCATGAAATGCTCTGTTCCGAGTCTCTGATTCAAGTTTTGATAAATGAAATTGCCTTTAACTGACAAACTATTGACAAAAACTCCATGCTTGATATTGCCCAAAAACTATACTTGGCATCATTTTAGCAAGATTAATACTCTTTAAACAAAATGCCTTGATGAAGCAAAAATTTTGGTTTTGGGTACAACAAAGAACAAACCAGATTTTAAGGGCAAATCAACAACACCTCTAGATCGGGATAGACTCAATGATTTGCGCAAAAAGAAGTTGTGTTTCTACTGTAAGGGGCCCTATGATGCAAACCATGATTGTTTCTTAAGGCCTAAGGGAAAAGCTAATAGAGTAATGTGGGCATATTACGAGGATTCTAAGTTGGAGAAATCAGACCAGCAATCTAATTCTGAGGATTCAGATGCTGAGCATGAGGAAGAAACGCCTAAAAGTGAAGGAGAGCATGAAGGAGCAAGGAAACATGATGCACACATCACTAGCGTCCAGTAGGAGGGATCATTTAGGATGCATGGAGTTCTAGCAGGGCAAAAGATCATCACTCTTCTTGACACAGGAGCAACACATATCTTTATTGATTCCCTATTGGTTGAAAGGCGTGGAATTATGACAAAGGAATTTGAGGGAATAAGAGTTAAGGTTACAGATGGTTACACCCTCAAGTGCGAAAGAAGGATCTCAGATTTACCTATGTGCTTGAACAACTATGAGTTCAAAATTGATTTCTATGTGGTAAATATGGGTGATACAAATATGGTACTTGGCATGAGATGGTTGCACGATATTGGGAAATTCACCCTTGATCTTAGAGAAATAGAAATGACATTCTAGGTGGATGGAAGAACTCATGTTCTTAAGGCAATCCGAGATTCTAGTTTCAGGATGATCTCATTCAGGAGGATGGAGAGGCTCATGAGACATGATATGATTGACTGGGCAGCAGAAGTTAGAGTACCATCCAGATATTCAGGAGTTGAGGATTAAGCAGACGAAGGTATTTAGTGAAATTCCTCCAGGTAGACCTCCAAATAGAGGGATTGAGCATATCATTGAGTTGGAGGAGGGCGCCAAGCCCGTGATAGTCACTCCTTACAGGCACCCCAAGCAACTCAAGGATGAAATTGAGAAAATAATTAAGGAGTTGTTGGCCATGGGGCACATTAGACCAAGTAAGTCACCTTTTGCATCATCAGTAGTCTTGGTTAAGAAAAAGGATGGTACATTGCGGATGTGTATTGATTATAGGCTCCTGAACAAAAGAACAATTAAGAACAGATACCCCATCCCTAGAATTGATGAGTTAATAGATGAATTACATGGTGTCCGCTATTTCTCCAAAATTGACTTGAGGTCGAGGTATCATCAGATTCGTGTCAGGGAGTAGGACATTGAGAAGACCGCATTCAGGTGTCATTGTGAGCATTTTGAGTTTGTGGTTATGCCATTTGGGTTAACCAATGCTCCTACGACATTTCAGTCCACGATGAACAGGGTCTTCCATTCACAATTGAGGAAGTATGTGTTGGTATTCTTTGATGATATCTTGGTGTACAACAAAACATGGGAGGATCACATCGCACATCTTGATACAGTCTTGGGTATTCTTGGAGAGGAGTCTTTGTATGCCAAGGAATCCAAGTGTGATTTGGGAATGACAAAATTATTGTATCTTGGCCACATCATCAGTGTTGAGGGTGTACGTGTGGATCCTGAGAAGATCAAGGCTATCATTGAATGGCCTACACCAGAGAATCTCACTCAGCTTAGAGGATTTTTGGGGTTGTGTGGTTTCTACTGCCGATTTTTCAATGGATATTCACAACATGCAGCTTTGCTCACAAATTTGACAAAGAAAGGGGCATTCATTTGGACTCCAGAGGCACGGGATTGCTTCGAGATGTTCAAATTGATCGTGACTACTTGCCTAATGCTTGCTTTTCCAGATTTTTCTAAACCCTTTGAGTTGCAATGTGATGCTTTAGGCGAAGGAATAGGTGCAGTCCTTCTGCAGGACAAACATCCGATTGCTTTTGAGAGTCGGAGCTTCGTGGTCCAGAGAGAGGGTACAACATATATGATAAGAAGATGTTGGCCATTATGCATGCATTGGCCAAATTCAGACAGCATCTGGTAGGCAATAAATTTGTAGTGAAAACATACCATAATAGCTTGAGACATTTTCTTGGGCAATGGGACCTTAATGATTGTCATCAGAAATGGGTGAGCAAGTTGCAATCATATGAATTTGACATTTCCTTTGTCAAAGGAACACAAAATGTAGTTGTTGATGCTTTATCTTGTCGCCCACACTTGAGCTCCATGGCTGGGATTGTGGAGGATTGGAAGCAACTAATAGTGGCAGAGTATGCTAAGGACAGTTGAGCTATAGGGATTGTTGAGGGGTCAGTGCAGGATGACAGATACACAATTGTAAATGATTTTATCATTTACAAGGGGAGAATCTATTTGATTCCAGGATCAGAGATGAAGAACACAATTTTGAGGGCCTTTCATGATGCACCCATGGCAGGACATCCCAGATACTTCAAGACCTACAAACAGATACAAGAGAGATTCACCTGGAAGGGCCTTAAATCAAATGTTCTACAGTATGTCTAAGAATGTCCTATTTGTTTGCAGAATAAACAGGAGCACACACACCCTACGAGCTTACTTCAACCACTTTTGATTCCTGATAGGAAGTGGGAGTGTTTGTCGATGGACTTCATTACTTGGTTGCCGAAAGCCCAGGAATGGGATTGTATATATGTGGTTGTGGATCGTTTGACTAAGTATGCTCACTTATTTCCGATCACATCTACATATTCAGCTACATAGGTAGCAGAGTTGTTCTTCCATGAGGTATTCAGATTGCACGGATTGCCTCGGAGCATCATTAGTGACAAAGATAGCCGGTTCATGAGTCATTTTTGGCAGGAGCTATCCAGGCTATGTGGAACAGAGCTCACTTTGAGTACTAGTTACCACCCGTAGATAGACGGACAGACGGAGAGAGTGAACAAATGGGTGGAAGGGTACCTCAGGAATTACATCGCAGGACAGCAGAAGGGGTGGGTCAAGTGGTTATATCTTTGTGAGTATTGTTACAATACCACTTACCATCTCTCTATTCAGATGACACCATTCATGGCCTTGTATGGGTATGATGCGCCGAGCTTTCTGGATCTCTTGTTGAGTGACAGTCATGTGACTAGTGCTAGTGATCTATTAAAGGAAAACCAGGATATTATGAGGGCTCTATAGGAGAATATACATAAGGCACAAGACCAGCAGAAATAGTATGCAGATCAGAAGAGGGTTGAGTGCTCTTTTGAGGTTGGTGACATAGTGTACTTGATGTTGCATCCATATAGACAGTCCTCTCTTAAGAGGAGTGGTGCAGAAAAACTTAAGCCACGCTACTATGGACCATTTAGGATTATCAAGAGAGTGGGAGAGGTGGCTTATGAGCTGGAGTTGCTAGCAGATTGCAGAGTACATAATGTGTTTCATGTGTCACGCCTCAAGAAGGCGTTTAGACATTGTGTGGTTCCATCCACGATCTTTCCACCCTTGGATGACGAGGGGAAGCTAGTTCTAATACCTGAGGCTATTTTGGATATTAGGGAGAGGCACTTGCACCGCCGGGTCATCAGAGAATATTTGATCAAATGGAGAGACTTTCTAGTTGAGGATGCTACTTGGGAGAGTGAGGAGATTCTACAACATCCAGATTTGAGATTGCTTGGGGACAAGCAATTTTAGGAGGGGCGGACTGTAATGTCCCCTTCTAGCTAGACATTGATACATCTACATGATTAGCCTATTAGTGGCCCTCGTAGGCTAAAAGGGCATGTTTAGAGGGTCTTCTTGGCAGTTACCTTGTTGGCAGTTGGCTTCTTTTGGGATTCAGTATACATATGGAGTTGTTCTAATGATTACTTGATATGTTTCTATTTTTAGAAACCTCATGTTATAAGGTGATGTTATATTTGCACTTTATGTTATGAGTTATTATTTTATTATAAAGTGCAAATGTAAATTATAAAATTAAAATAATAATAAAATAACAAGATGCTTCTAGAAGCTGCCCTATTGAGGAGAAAGAAAAATATAAAAGAGGGGGTTGGCTGCCATTGTTCTCATCTAGCATTTGACATCTTCATTTTTATGAGCACTTGTGGAGCTAAGGTTTCTGCAGTCTAGTGTCTTTGGGAACAATAACTCCCATTGATAGCATAATTGAGGAAGTGAAATATCTTCTGAAGGGTTGCAGCCATTGGAGAGGTTACTTCAGACTTCTCAATTGAGCAAAATTTATGGCCAAAGGCCAATTTTGGTATTATTCGATTTGGAGCAATATTGGAGAGCATTTTTGTATCAAGATACTTCACCTTTTTGCACATCTTGGAGGTCAAATATTATTGTGAAGAATTCTGATTTTTAAATTAGAAACTTCAGTCAAGAAAGGATGCCATTAAGGGTTCGATTTTTGCTTGTTGGAGCTCATTTATGCATCGATTTTCTTCTTGGCTTGGTGTGCCCTTCTCCTAAGGCCATGGTGACCTTATTTGGTGCTTGAGGAGGCGGAAGATATTGAAGATTATTTTTATTTTGCTAATCTGGCCAGAACAGGGGTGATTTGCTTGAAGGGGTCGATTTGGTTTGATGCAAGGTTATTTTGTTTGGAATTTGATCTCTACATCAGCCCTCATCCAAGGCAACATCATACATCCAGGTTCCTTTGTTTATCATTCATGATAGCATTGCATATTAGGAGTTATAAGATGCAACTATAGGTGATCATTCATATCAGCAATTACCATATTTTATGACATTGTAATTTGCCAAGAGTCTTGGCTATTTTGTAATCAGCATTGTATGGAACAATCATTGGTAATCAAGGAGAAATAAGTAGTTGCTCAAAATTAGTTGTGTGCATTTTAATATCATTTGTAATCAGCTTATTGGTATGCATGCCAAGTGTTTGACAAAATGTCTCTTGGCTGTAGCTGCATTTTATACATGTAGTTTCTCATCTATTTGCATCTAAAAATACAAAAAGTGATTGCATTGCATTTAGATTCTTGCATAAGCATTGTAAGAGTTATTTTCAAGCTTTCAAATCATTTTGGCATTTGTCATAAGCATCAACAACAAACTGAAACTTCAGACCAGCAACATAAAACATTGCATACAAACTGTTTGACAAAATTACTAGGTAGCAAATTGAAGCAAATTGAGGTCAGTTTGAGCAAGGCTCATTACACTTGGGTATGCCCAGGGTTCCGCTCCTTAACTTTTTATTTAGCTAGGGCTCCCGAAAACTTACATTTTGTTTGATGACATTATTCTTTCGAATGGTCAAATTCTAAGTTGCCGGTTCTAGTACGAGTTCAGATACGGGTACATATGTGGGTACGCTGGTACGGAAAAAAAAAATTCTTTGGTACGGGTACGGGAGTATATATATATACACACACATATATATATAAATTATAAATTATAAACATAATGTCATAAGCATGTTCAAAATTGTAAATTTAATTATAAGAACAAAGATATTCATCAAACATAAATGATAAACTATTAAACATGGGGCATTAATTTAGGAGAAATACTCTCTTAAATAGGGCATTTATGGTTTTCATTCCCTTATAAATCTCCTCGATCAGCTTAAGGACTATATGGACTGATTCTGACATTAACCTAAGGCTCCGCTTCCACAATAGGGTATTGGAACATTGAATAAGATGATATATTCCTGTATGTTATTCAAATGTGTGCATATTATTTGCGATTGAAGAACTCTTGAAATCCAATAGTGTAACCCTTGTCTACTGACAATGTAACAGATTCCATTTATTCCTTAGATTTTAATAATTGTCTAAAGTTTCACACAATCACTTTACAAGTAGCTAACTAGACTCACATGATACCTCACAATAAGCATAGTCTTCTTATATATTGATGCTCTTAAAATGCACTTTGTAATGGTATACAGAGCATAATAATCTCAAGGTTCTTCAACAATAACATAATCTCCAAACTACCCTTTTAACAGATAAAAAATCAGTTAAAGAAAAAGCTTGATGGTGTAAACCCCATTCACTGTGGGTTCGGCTAGAGTTCCTCCTTGGGCCTAAAAGCTTCATCAACACTATATTCTACTATGTTGAAAATTTGCTTTCTTTTTCCTATCAGATGTATCACGAATCTCAGTTCATTTTCCCTGATGTAACTCTTCACCCTCTCATGGGCAATTTCCTGTTATGAGCTGTTCTTTTGCTCAGCAGGGTTTTCATAAATTAGAATATTTTAATCAATAAAAGACACTTCTCTGTTTATTAAAAGATATATTTACCTACTTTATACATACCTTTTTGATGTCATACATGCACTGGGAACATTACATGACCCATATGTTGCTGCATGTTTTCATTTTGTGTTTCTGACCATTTATTTTCTGGGATGTGATTTTAATTTTATTAGGTGCTTTTCAGTGGGTTTGCATATGGCGGATTGTCTGAGTTGTCTGAAAGTGACTATCTATCATGTTCCATGGGCTCAGCACTTGCTGGACAAATTGGTGTGTTTGGATATAAGCCAGCACTTCTCATGGAAATGCTTGCTGGTAAGAAAGCAGAAGTTGGTACAGAAGTTCTGGCATACATGAGAACCTTCTCAGGAGATTGTTCATCTTCTCATCTGGAGACTTCTCTGGAGGTTTGTTTCAAGTTAAAATTGTATTTTATTGGCTTTTTCATTCATTAGATTTCTGCACATCATCTTTTCTTGTTTTTCTTGTAAGGGGACCGTTTTAATAAAACTCTTTTTGCTTTATAGGGTTACCAACTCATTGGAATTTATATATTGAAATAATCTGAGCAAGTTTTTTCCTACCCAGAGTTTTGAGTGAACATACTAAAAATGCAGATATTTGAAGTGTTTATTTCTGTTATAGATAACTACTAAAAATTAATCTTCTTGTTGGATGGGAACATAAAGATTTTCCTACATTATTCAATTATGTTTTCTGTATGGGGTTGTTAATTCAAAGTTTAAAGCATAGAAATTTTTTATCTTTTTATATTGCTTGTTGAGATTTTCAAGTTTTTTTTTTCTCTCTATTGGTCAATTTTTTTTTCAGCTTCTCACAAGATTGAGTTTATCTCCATATTAAGTAAAATAAAATATTTTGGTCAAATTGTTGGCAATGTGTTCAGCTTGTCAATAGGTTATTTTTGAAGAGTATTGTTCCAGGAGATGAAGAAATAAATGTAGCTATGCAAACAATTAAAGAGAAAATAAGAGCACAGGAAACAGAGCCTTTTACAGCATTTTCAGAGCGCATCAACCAAATTAATTATGGGAAATCATACTTCTTTAAGGTGATGTTTTGTTGAATGAAAATTTATTTAAAATTCACTGAATATGCAGCTGATAGTTCCTTTCTTGTTAGCTAGAAATTGGAAACCTTTACCTCAAAAATGTAAAAGATGTTCCATTTAATGTGCAGCCTGTCAGAATCAAGGATATCCAGAAAATGAATCCAAAAATATCCTGTCAGTACTTTGATAGTTGCTTCAAGGACCCTTCTACATTTACCGTTGTTATTGTAGGAAATATTAAGCCAGAGCTAGTCCTTCCACTGATACTACAATATCTGGTGCGTAGATGTGTGTGTTTATAGTTGTTTCATTCCTATTTGATTTTTCTTCGCTTTAGTTATTGAACAATTATTTGCAAATGAAGTTTGAAAAGTTGCCAAACATTTTTCTTCGTGTACCTTATCTTCAACAGGGCGATATACCAAAGCCTTTGAAGCCAGTTATGCATTTTAACCGTGAAGAGCTGAAAGCCTTACCTTTTATGTTCCCTAAAAAAAGAGTAAGGTATATTTCTTTTTATCTATTTTTAGAATCTATATGTCCACTTGAGAAATACCTTCTGAATGTTATTTTTCCCATCTATAAAGAGAATGCCATTATTGATGCTTCATAATTTAAATTGTGGCACATCTTGTAATTCTGTTTTCTTCTATTTCACAGCAATCTCCCTTGTTAACTAGTTAAATTTGGGTTTTCTTGCAATATTCCCCTTGTAAATTTTGTAGGACTGGATCACATGCTTAGTCTGCAACTCTATTGTCGTCTAATGATATTCATTGCAAGATCTTCCCTTAGTTCATGGTTAAATTCATATCATTCTTGCAACATTCCCTATTTACAAGTTGTGGGATTGAATCACATGCTTAGTCATTCCTCTAGATTGAAGGTTTGTGCATGCTCAGCACTTCATTAACCTTGAATAGTTTGTTTAATAGTTTATATTTTTTAGTATATTGTTTCAGTTTTTTAGTGCTTATTAGGAAATCTTTCTTATATAATCTAAAGCTGGAATAACCAATTTTGTGAATCTAAGGGAAGTTGTACACTGCCAGAAGTTAGAAGCACAATGTTCTGTTCAGATTACCTTTCCCATTGAACTTAAGGCACCAAATGTGGTATGTCATGATTCCAGATTTTTTCAAATACTACATGAAATTTATTATAAAAGGAAAAGATTCTGTATTAATGCACAATTACTTTTGATATAATGCACTGATAATCATATCCGTTTTCTGTTTTTTATGTACTATTTTTAAAAGATGGAAGACATTCAATTTGTTGGTTTTATCCGCAATTTACTAGAAACAAGAATCATTCGGATTCTACATTTCAACCATCTAGAGGTACAGTTTACAGATTTCCTATCAATTGGATTTACAGAGATATGTTTTCTGTATTCCCTGAATGACTGGCTTATGAAATCTTTTTTATTCAGATCTACTCTGTCAGTGTTTCAGCCTTCCTAGGATGTGCCAAACCTTCGAGGACAGATGATCTTCGTGGTGATATTGAAATTAAATTATTTTGTGCACCAGATAGTTCTCGGAAACTGGTGAGTTGTCAATTTTATATGCTGCATTTAAACTCTCAAAGTTTCTATTACTTGTTGAGCCTTTGTATTTCCTTGCTCTTGAACCTTCCCCATTACCTCCAGCCTTCTTGTATCTCCTGAATTAGTGATTTGTTTACCCATTTACTTATTTAAAAATGCATACGGCTATATCTGATTGCTTTGTATTTCTCCCTTATTGTGCACTAAGGTATGTCATATAGACATTATATTACTAAACAAATTAGAGATCCTAGTGCAAATCGTTTGTGTGTTCTCTTTGCTTCAGTCTCTAGTATTGAGTTTCTAAATTTTTTGAATCCTTTCTATTTCTTAAAGAAATTGGCTCACAAGCAGAGCATGGTGTATCTAAATTAAGATAACTTTGCAAAGGAATAGACCATAGCAGCCTTGACCATAGAGAAGGACATCAAGCAGTTCATAGAAAAAGTGATGAAAGATGAGATGGACGTCAGGAAGCTTAGAAATTTGGTAAATACAAATGATTCTCTATGTTAAGCTTCCTCTACAACCACATCAGGTGTTCATTGCAGCAGTCTACAGTGATAATTGCCAATGCAGCTACCCTATAGCACCCCAGATGGCACACATCCTAGCTTGGATAGACATATAACTTATAAGCATCAAATTATCATGTGTTTTCTAAAATAAGACAATCTTTTTATTTTTCAAAATTTAACAACCATATCAATATCAATCACACAAGATCTAACAATTATGCAACACAAGAAGAACACAAAATTTACATGGAAACCCTTTCGGGAGAAAACCACGGAAAAATATTGCTTGTATATAAATCTCTGTTACAATCATCATAGGCACCAAACTACAGGAGACACCAATCCCCTCTTATATGATTTGTAGGCACCAACCTACTAGAGACACCAATCCTTGCCTGTACAATTTGTAGGCACCAACCCATTGGAGACACCAATCCCCACAAATGAGCACCAACTCAGCAAGAGACACCAATCTCTTCTTTTGGGAAGCACCAACTTCTCCAATATGGGGTACCAACCTCTAACTCAACAAAGTCTTGTCTTCTTGTGATCTCTTCAATATGTGACGATCATTTAGATCTTCTTCATAAGATCGGCATATACTTCTCCTTTCAGTTCTGCATTTATTCTTTGTCAAATCTGCATATAACCTTCATCAAATCTGCATATCTCATTTATCCAAACTACCTATATCCCTTATCAAATCTGCATAATTTTTTTATCAAATCTGCATTTCTTTATCCAAACTGCTTATATCCTTAAATCTGCATATATCTAACTGCTGTTATACTCTTCCTCAAATCTGTTCATAGATCTGCTCATAAAGTCTTCATAAATCTTTTCACCAAGAGAGGCATCCCTTCATAAGTCTGCAATATTCTTCATTTTCATTTCTGCTCTTCTGTAATAAATCAGAATGAGGAATCTTTTCTTTGCTACACTTCTAACACTCATCTCATCCTGCTTTAATACCATCAAATATACCTCTTCACGAGCGAGGCGTACTTTCACAAGAAGGTCAGCCATATAAATAAACAAATTAACTGTAATGTCCCCATTTTTAGCATTGCACTTTTCAGTGATTGGTAGCCTATTTCCAGTGTGTTGTTGGCAAGTCAGTGGCAAAATTAGGGTTTCTTGGTTGGAGGGTTCTTTTGCTCGTGGATTGGTGATTGAACTGCGGATTCCTTCTGGGTTTTTCGTGAGCTTCGCGGTGGTATGTTTTTCTTGGCATTCTGAGCACTTTCATGAATTTGCTATTTTTAGTAAATTCTATTTCTGGCAGTGGTCCTATTGGCTTCGGCACGGTTGGCCCTCATCTCCAGTCAGTCCAGTTGGTTTGATCAATCTTGACCTTGGGAAGCATTTTTGGTGAGATTAGTCCAGTTGATTTAAAATGTTATATTTTAAAGTTATATTTTAATATTGTGACCCCTTGGTCTAGTGGAACAACTTTAAGTTGTTCTTAAAAAGGGGACTTGGAAGGGTGGCACCTAATGCTAATGATTTAATATTTTCTTAAGGCCAAAAACAATGCTTTAAATGAGGACGCCTTTCTATGAAGTGAAGATTTTAAAATAAAGTAAAATTAAGCCTTGAGAAAGGGGGCGCCCAAATTAGAGGGAAAAGAAGACAGTTCAAATTGGAAATTAGGGTTTCTTTTCTAGAAGCTTCTGGGGGGTCTTCTCAAAATTATAAAAAGGAGTCTTGGTCTTCATTTTGGGGATCTGATATCTTGAGTATTGTTATGCTGCCGAAATGGTTGCTGGACTGCTTCGAGGAATGAATGCCTCCTAGCCTTGGCTCGACTTCGTGCTTGAGAGATAGCACCTAGTAGAGAGGTTTGCTTGTTCTTTGAGTGAATTTTGTAGTAAGTTTTGCTTTGTAGCTTGAGTTAATGCTTTGTAGATCAAATCTGCTCTTTACATCAATTCTGGAGTTGCTGTTTTTGTAAGGCTGGAGGTTGTTTTTCCTCATATGTCAGAAAATAAAATTATTCTCTTTATGGGTATTGATCCATTAGCTTTCCTTGCTGTTGGCGCCTACTCTTGACAAGTTACAGATTTTATTTCAAAGGATTGAATTTTTATTAAGTAAAGTCGCCCTTCCTTGGGGCCGTACCATTTGGTACTTTATTGAAATTCGTGTAAAAGATTTAAGGGGTTTTGGGTGGGTTTCAATGCTCAAATCTGGTCGCCATAAGCATTAGGGAATATTGCATTTGGTTTCACTTTAAAAGGGTGAGTTGAGAGAGAGATATAAGCATTTCTGTGAGGTGTTGAGTTGCTGGTTATTCATGTTAAAGTGCAGATCTGTCCAAAATCAGAATCATCAGTTTGGTCTTTAAGTGAAGTTAATGGCCTTGGCATTCTTGTCAAGCAAAGGAGAGTTCTCTTATTTGTTACAGCACTAACTAGTTCTACTCTTATGCTCTTGGCAAGTAATATCTTTCATATTGTAAGCTGATAGTAGTACTGGTAGCAGTTCTTAATCTTGCTTATTTCTGATTTGTAATTGCTTATCTACATTCTGTAATTGCAAATGTATTTCTTTATCTCCGCCCTATGGTAGCTCCTTTCCTACTCCGGGTTAGAAAGCACATTTTGGGTGTCGAGTTACTTTCAGCATTCTAGCTCATTTCTCTTCAAAGCATTGTAATTTCTGTTATCTCCGCCATATGGTCGCCTCATTTCCATATTGGATTGAGTAGCACATACTTGGTGTTGAGTGTGCTTTCAGCATATTGGATTGTAGGGATCCTCTAACCACATGCTCGTCGTTCGCCGGCGCATTCTTGGTTAGAGTTCTTGCATAAGCATTTTGATTAAGATCCTCTAACCAATGCTCACACCTTGCCCACATCGGGATCCTGGTGTACATTCTGGTTAGAGTTGTTTTAGTATCGTTTTGGTTTAGCTGCTAACCTTAACGGGTGCATTGGTTTGTAACTTGCAATTGAAAAAGTTGAAAAAAATTGGCTCGGAATATTTCATTAACTTATTCAATCCTTTCAACAAGGCGCTTACATGAAAGAAGTCGCCCATTTTTTTCACTAATTAATTCATTCCCAAATGTGTTGCTAAGGTAGTGCAGGTCGGCCTATATTTAATCCCTATTTAATTTATTTTAAGTCACTTCCAAGGGTGACGTTTCTTCCTCAAAGAGGTTCTAAGCAATGTAGTGATTAGCCATGACAAATCAATGTGTTCTAATTCCTTAGACATCAATATCTTCCCCTTTGACATCAATGACAACAATTTTCTAACAATCTCCCTCTTTATCATTGATATCAATCAACATAATACTCCCTCCTTCTGCACTGCTCCTTTTTGTATCACTTCCCCTTTGACATCAATGACAAAGGGAAGTCTAGTACTTTTACAAAGAAAATTTCCCCTTTCTGTAATACTTCCTCTTGACATCAATGGGATGTTCATTATACCTTCATCCCCAAATAGACCATCGGAAACATTCATATTCCCTTTTCTCATTATTGTATCTTCTTCATTTCTTCACCATGCCTCATAAGCATATCACTCAACTCTTCGCTACTGCATTAAAATTCTGGACAGTTTCATTGAAAATATCAAGTGTTTGAACAAATTGGTCATCATTAACTGAAACAGGTAAGCTCTGCATTTCATCTAAATTTTGTTTAATGTTGATAGGCATGCTTCTTGTCAAATCATCTTTAGTCAAAATTTTCATTTGACCTTGGCCATCACAATCTGAGCCCATTTTATCACCTAAGTTTGAAGTTGTTGGCAAAGAAGTCAAACAGTCTTTAATGCATATGGAAAACAAGACAAAAGTTTTAAATGTTCAGGGTCTTGTATATTTGCAGGGACACTTGTTGACTTCATATAGATAGATCCAGGATTTGTCGCAGCAATCTAGTGAACATATACTGAACCTACCATAGATTCCCCCCTTAATGACTTCATACCACTGTTATTTCCTTCCCTTGTGCATGTTTTTAAGATACCCTTGAGCACTGTTTTCCCTTTTTCAACAGTCAATACCACTATTTGTTTTGGGCCTTGTGTTGAGGTCTACAACCATACCAACTAGGAAAGATGAAATAACACCATATGGCAGACCAAAATGACTAACTTTGTCAATGCTTTTTGTATAGTCTTTTCTCACAAACTGTCACATGTCACATAGTGTTAGCAACATTGTAAACACTGTCATTATCTTGCAAGGACTATCACCACTATGTATCATGCTGATCTTTTCACAAACTGTCTTTGGTTTCTTGTGACACAATGTCTCCTCAATATATGCCATCCTAACTTGCTCTTTATATTACTATGATGAGTTCCATCTGCTTGCTAGTATGCTTAGTCCATTGTAGCTCATCAAGCTTCCTTTCCTCTATTCTTTGTGGCTAAGAACTTTTCTTTGAAAGAATAGGTTTTGTGACTTTAAAGCCTTTGCATAATTTGTAGGCTTCTGCCCTCTTAACTGACTGTGTGCAGGCCCTTTACCTTGCGTAACAGTTTTCATTTTATTTCACGGTGACACAATGGCCACATTATCATCCTTAACTTTTCTTTCCTTATGACTATTCCCTTTGAACACTAGGATGATTTCCCAATACCTGTAGACCATTCCCCTTTTATGTTTGTCTCTTACATTCATTATTCATAACTACTATCCATTTCTTCCTCTAAGTGTCATGTGTTGATGTGACTCAAGCTTTTATGGAGACTATCTGTTTAGACATGGTGACTGCTATTTGTGTTATCCTATTTTATTGCCTGGAAACTATTCATGCCCATTATAAACATCAATATCACTGTCGTCAGTCTTCTATTCAAGAGTATTTTCCATCTTTTTACTATAACCTCTGCAACTTTTCACATTGTCATCAAATTCTTTGTAACTCTGTCATTCATCTTTATGACAGTCATACATGATCTTCCTTATTTGATTGTCACCCTTGAACATTGAAACATTGTTATGTTATAACCTTCATCTTCAATGTTCTTTGAGTCTATGAAAGGTTCATTATCTCTTTATCACTGTAGGTTGCTATCCCTGACTTGAAGACTATCACCATTCTCAATGTTTCATGCTTCTTATGCATTTGATGACTATATTGTCACCTTTCCCATTGCATCTTGTCTTTCAAAATATTGCCATGCATCATTTGTCAACCGACTTGTCATACATGTTTTGAACTGTACTTTGTTGGAGTTTCTATGCTTTCTACTTCACCTTTGTGGTATGAAATCTGATTTACGATAATGTAGTTGCAGAATTTAATATAAGTGATTGTGATTGTTTAATTAGATGTTCAAGGTGCTAATGATACATTCTTGTTATGATTGCTTTCTTCTATTGGATTGATATTTGTTTTTCATGTCTTGAATTTTTTAGCCATGATAGAGGAGTCTGAGATTACAAGAGGGGTACGATGATGGGGCACTATCCTAGGTACGCCACCTCGAGATGGTCCAGGTAGTCCCAAGGAGGCCAAGGGGGCACAAAAGGTACTACGCTTTGGGCTTAGGAGAGATGGGCTTCTGGGGCACCCTTTGTAACCTCACCCCTCCATCATGGTGAATCAACACAAGAAGTCCAATCATAGAGAAAGGGAAATGGTTGGCAAGATGAGGGGATAATGGAAAGGGGACACCTCATTGGGAAAACCACCTCATATGGATGGCATGGGCCTCATGAGGCCAAGAGGGATCATATATTCACTCTTGGGCCTAGGGTAGAGGATCCGAGACACCCCATCAAATTCACGTTCTCCCATGCTCCCCTATGGTTGAACCTTCCAAGGATATTAAAGTGATTTATGATTGAATTAATGATTTTGTCCTGAATTTACTTGTGCTTAATTATGACAATATGCTAATTAGTATTACTGTGGTAAATGGTTTCTAATCTGTTGACAAGACTTCAATCAGGTGAAAGGTACTCTCTAACCCATTTGTTTATTTGGAAGTTGAGGAATTAGGGAAAATTTAGGGCATTCCCAATTAGGGGACATTACATTCCCCCTGAATTCGTACTTTCTCTTATGCATGAAATGCAGTTTGCACAAGCTTATGATTATCTTTCTTTTCGTTTCTTTTCCAAACGTTTATAGACTTTCCTTTTTGTTTGGCCACGGTATCCTCTTTCTTATTCTTCCTAGGAGTTTCCATAAAACCACTTCTACAAAACCGAGCTATATGACCAAAGTTAATTGCACTTATAGCATATGGCATTGTAATCATTAAAGGAGCACGTGAATTGTAGTTCCTACTTAAGAACCCATAAGGACTTCTATTCTTGTTCCAACCAAAATTTCTTGTATGGTTTCGATAACTTGTTTCTTTATGACCAAAATCATTTCTTGCCTAAGTTGTTGAATCGAGTACAAGTGGTACGACAAAATTTTTGTGGGGGATTGGGTATGTTTGGGTCAGTCTGTGCAAAAAAAATATAAAAATCATAAATATATACATTAAAATTAAATTAATTGATATATTAATATTTAATAATGTTGTATAACTCTTATAAATTTTTAATTTGTAATTTTTAAATTATATATTAATGTTAATTCATAATTTTAAACTATATATTAATGTTAATTTATAATTTTATATTATATATTAATGTTAATTTATAATTTAATTGTCTAATTATTAATATATTATTTAATACTATATATATTTAATTTTTTAATAATGTTATATAACTTAAACAAGTTTTTAATTTATAATGTTTAAATTATATATTAATATTAATTTAGGAAGGTGATGCAATGCATATTAGACACGTAGCATGCCCTCCTGCCGGGAGGTAGATTATTAATAATTTAATGCCAGTGGTACACAGGGACGTGTCCCCTACCCTTTTGCCCCCCATACCCATACCCGATGTTGGGTGAAAATTATGTAATCATCTTTTCAATAGATTACACAACTTAGACTTCAGCCACAACTATGTGAGATATAATCTCTCCTCTTAGAAAAGGGAGGCGCCCTTCTTACTGCTAACAAAAGCTATGATAAAACTAATTAAGTATTTACACAATGTACACTACACTTACGAAATGGGGGGGGGTGTGTCACATTCATGCTCTCTCTTTTTTCAGAGAAGATGTTTTACAATGCTTCATTGTTGGAAGTTCTGATTCTAAATAACCTTAACCTAAAAATGAGCAGTAATGTGTCATGTCCCCATTTTTGACGAGCATCAGAGTTCGTAAGATTGGCCTATCAGGAGACCCTCGTAGGCTGACAAAGTGGTTAGAGGGTCGTTTGGGAGCTTGGCTCAGCTTCAGACAGGCAGTGTTGATCAATTGGCTTTCGTTTGGGCTCGATCGGAGACTTCTTGCAGAGTTGCTATTTTTAGCAGTTCCTGGCAGTCAGCGTGGGACCCCTGCTATTTTTAGCAGTATGGCTTTGGCTGCATTCAAAATCACTTCAGTGTTCGTCAGCTTCAGACGGATCAGTCATCGGATGAGTAACGAAGGAAATATTAATATTTAATTGCATTAATTAAATATTAATTATTTAATGATTATAATATAAAGTTATAATTTTAAATTATAACTTAAGTGATTCTCCTTGAGGGGTGCGCCATCATCAGAAGGGGCCAGTTAATGATTATAATTTATTTTTTTTAAATATTTGGCTGTGACTATTGAGAAGTTAAAAGATTAAAAGTTGAATATTTTATTAAATCCCTATCTTTAAGGAAATCGCACTTTTCAGTGATAAATGGGTTTTTGCCTTGGGATTTGTGCCATTATGACATTTATGAATTAAAAATTTGCCAGTCTCTGCCAGAGAACGGAGACCTTAGGGTTTGAGTTCGAAATTCTTTGGAGAACGAGCCATCTTCATTGAATCAGTTCAGAGGGTGTGAGATATCACCCGATTTACTGCCAGTTGTGAGATTTCTTCATCCAGAGGAAATTATAGAGCTTCACAGGTTATTCATTTACAGAGGTTTGCTTCAGGGTTCCATTCAGAAGACAACAGTTCATCAGAGCATCAAGTTTCATTGATATCCTGGAGAGTCTTAAGGAGGGCCGTACCATTCACATTTATTATTACTGTCAGCCGTACCATTTGCAGCAGGCTGTACCTTCACTTAAGCCGTACTTCCTCTACAGAGAAATTAAATGTTCAGGGTTTCTCAGAGTAGTTTGTATCCAGAGGTCTTCTATTCATCAAGGCGCCTATACCTTGATACTCTGGAAGCATTAAATAGAACCGTACTGATTTAAAGGAGTTGCTGCAGTCAAGCCGTACTTCTGTACCAGGGTCGTACCATCCATCTTGAGGCATATTCATTGAGGAGAGCAAATCGCCTTCAATCTTTGATCTCTGCCT
Organism: Sequoia sempervirens; assembly: GCA_007258455.2. Lineage (NCBI taxonomy): Eukaryota > Viridiplantae > Streptophyta > Pinopsida > Cupressales > Cupressaceae > Sequoia > Sequoia sempervirens. Next base: position 23,589 of record VDFB02050644.1, on the reverse strand, counting down.
TCAGCAGTTGAGGCGCCTACTTATCTGGAGTCATTTACAATCACCAAACAGAGGGAGAAGGGCATATTTGTTGCAGCCGTACCCTATTTACCAGACCATTAATTGCTGTTTCAAAAATCAGGTTTCAAATATTTGTCGCCTTTTACTTTGCATGTTATTGGATCTCATTTGTAATCATTCCAGAAGATTAATAAATAGACTGGCATCAGCATTTTCAATAGATTCTATCATTTCCAATGTTGCATTATTTTATATAAATTCATTCAGCATTTTCTTTCAAAAAAAACAAACAAAAACTCCGTCAGATTCAGAAACAGGGGAAACTAGGGTTTCTACAGTGGTATCAGAGCTAAATCCTGCCATCCTGAGGGTTTAGCCATCTTCTGCAGCCGGAACAGTTTGGGTTTTTACCAGGTATTACACATTCAGGCGAGCTTTGATTGACAGGCAACAGGGTTCTATCCGACAGCCGGGAAACATGGCTGACAGGAATTACAGGACTAATAGAACAGATAATCTTAGAACAGAGATTCCTCACGATAACAGAGATCAGAATGGTGCAGAGGTCTTGCATGCACTCAGAGATCTTAGTGCAGGTCAACGGCGGTCAAATGGTGTATTACAACAGTTGGCAGATGCACTTCAAAGACTGGATACTCCGAGGAGAGCGTCACCACATCGTGACGACGACAGGAGTGTTGCAAGTTCACGGAGAGCTCCTAGGACAGTGTCACGGACAGCAGATAGGCCTACTAGGCCCACTTTCAGGAGACAGGAGCCCGATGAGGCTATAGCAGGTGAGAAGCATGAGGGTTTGTTCACTGGTACATTTAGGACAGCGAACAACGAGTGGCAGTTAGTACCACCTGAGATCAGCGGAAGGATCGCGATTGACAAAACACCACAAAACACAGAAAGAGAAGTGATTAGCATGTTCCAGGAGTATAGCATTCTACCTCAGAAGATTAAAACAAAACTTCCTTTCATGAGTTACGTGGATGTGCACCCGAGTCTTTGCCATAAGACAGAGTTGGCAAGGAAGAAATATCTCACCATAGCTCACGAGTTGTTTACACCTGAAAGGGTTCGAGAATCTACACATAAGGATGAGACAACTCTTCGCCAAAATGATTTGATATCTTCAGATTCCGATTTGATATCTTCAGATTCCTATGCAGAAGGCAGAAATTTATGTGATGAATTCGATAGAAGTGCTGATTTAATTCGAGAACACACTAGCACAGCCTTGGGTAATGATTTTCATTTACCTATACCGTCCTTGCAAGAGGTGACTCAAGAGGTATCTTCTACGGAGGCTACTTCTGATTTTTATGACAGCGATGATAAAACTTCGCGTGAGCATGAGCCAGCAGCTGTTTCAGAGATGCAAAGTAACTCTATTGAGTTGTCACGTGAAGAGACTCAAGAGTTGGGTACTACAGATGCATTTGGTGTTGAGAATTTAGGTCATGATGAATCTGATTTTCCGGATCAGACCTTTGAAAACCAGCTAGAGAATTCATATGTTGATAGGGAATCCCAGGATCATGCGTTGGATGGGCATGCAGTTACTTTTGGAGTAGAAGCTTGTGAAGATACTGTCATACCAGCAACTTCTACCGTACCAGTTGAGCCATCCGTTGAGGTACCGAGCAGCAGTACCTTAGATGTTGAGGTGTGCATGGGTGAAACCGTGAAAGCACACATGATGCTGCTTATCATGCGGTGAGCGATGACGGATCAGCGTCATATCATAGTGCATATGGTGAACCGGAAAACTTGTATGGGGGTCGTAAGCTTCAGAATCCTCATCATTTGGTTGGGCAACTACAAGTGAATGACAATTTGATTGCCACCGCCCTTGAGCATTTTGACGTTGCTCGCCAGATGTTGACCACCTATGGTTGGAGTCCTCCTTCGACAGATGAGCACAGTGATAGTGGTTTTTCCCTTGCAGTGATACATGCACTCCGAGAAGCAATTAGAACGATGAAACAAAACTACCTAAAACTACTTGCGGACAGGGATTTCCTTCTCGAGTGGGATTGCATTTGTTATGATGCATTGAAGGGGAAGGAGGAGCAAATCGATGAGCTCACTCATGAGCTTGAGGTGACTAGGGACTCATTGCATAGCACCCAGCTGGCTCTTCGAGAGTCACAGTTACAGATTGAGAAGCTTACCGTGGCGTTGAGTTTGGCACAATCTTCACCATCTTTGGATATAGTTCAGTCTTCCATGGCAGCGGTTGGTGAGGAGTATACACCCATGGTTCATAGCAATGAAGGAGATGTTGAGGATGTGGTTACATCCATCACGGTCACAGGAGCAGTGGATACAGATGGGACGAGTGCACTAGATGAGAGTTGCAGTGGGCTACGTGTTGCACCAGGATCTCATGAGATTAGTCCCGTGATAGGTGATGCAGGGCAGATCATTGATAGTTCCTGTGACATGGTTGTTGATTCACGAGAGAGTTGTGTGACAACTCTCGACACTTGTCCATCTTCACAGAAGATATTCGGAGTCTCATCCAGTTGGGAGATTGGTACTTATGTTGATTTGTTTCCCTCTCCTGGAAGCAAATCAATCATTTCCTCCGATGCAGTTGACTATGATCGGCAGCTGGTTGAGCCAAGTCAGGAGTACAATTCGATTTATTATTCCAGCGATTCAGAGATGGATGATTCAGATCAGGATGGAGTGATTGTGCAGTTTGTGAACAATCCATTATTTGAATTTGATGGTGGTTTGGTCTATGATAATCCACTTTTCGAGTTGGAAGCTGATCATACTCTTGATACTAGTTCTGGTATGGGTGATGATTGTAGTGTTTGGGATTGTTCCAGTGCATCGCAATTCCAAACCAAACTCACAGAGGAGTTTACTGAGGTGTACACGGTGAGGAGTGCTTATAGTTTTTCCTTTGATCCACCTGTACATGATTTGTATCCGATGCACCATACTTGCGCACAGGGTGATTCTCTCGGTACAGTCAAGGGGAGTAATTCATTATTGTGTGCAGAGTTACCATCTTCACAAGATGGGATTAGTGGCTGCAAGTACACGACTCAGTTGTTTGTGGGGTATTACTTGCAGGGACAGCAATCAGTTTTACATCATGCCGATATGTATTTGACAGGGTTTGATACTTCTATGTCGCAGATTTTTCATACAGGTACATGGTTACAGGGCGACTATGGTGTTAGTTGGCATGATGGCTGGGTCAGTTATCACATCCATGAGGTTGTGGCAGAGGACAGGGAGAGATTCAGTGTAGCAGATGCTTCTAGAAGTTATTTTCTCCACATGACCGATGGGTGTGAATTCAGACTGTATTGGGATCCAGGTGGTGACAGTTTGGGTACTGAGTATTGGATGGGTCCCACTGGGTCACTTCACTATTCTCAGCATGGTGAAGTTGGAGGCAGTAGAGCGCAGTGGCAGTCGGAGGATGACAGTCACGACAGACTTTCACTCTGGGTTTGGATCCAGGGATAGCTTGTGCAGTTGAGTTTTTGTTGATGCTACAGGAGACAGTTCGAGATGTGTGGGACATTTCACAGTTTTTCTTTGGGCCTCCCGAGATTGGAGTTTCTTTGCAGTGGAGATTGCTTGGGGTCAAGCAATTTTAGGGAGGGCGGACTCATGTCCCCATTTTTGCGAGCATCGAGTTCATAAGATTGGCCCATCGAGACCCTCAGGGTCGACAAAGTGGTTAGAGGGTCGTTTGGGGAGCTTGGCTCACCTTGCCAAAGGTTGATCAATTGGCTTTCGTTTGGGCTCGATCGGAGACTTCTTGCAGAGTTGCTATTTTTAGCAGTTCCTGGCAGTCAGCGTGGGACCCCTGCTATTTTTAGCAGTATGGCTTTGGCTGCATTCAGAATCACTTCAGTGTTCGTCAGCTTCAGACGGATCAGTCATCGGATGAGTAACGAAGGAAATATTAATATTTAATTGCATTAATTAAATATTAATTATTTAATGATTATAATATAAAGTTATAATTTTAAATTATAACTTAAGTGATTCTCCTTGAGGGGTGCGCCATCATCAGAAGGGGCCAGTTAATGATTATAATTTATTTTTTTTAAATATTTGGTTGTGACTATTGAGAAATTAAAAGATTAAAAGTTGAATATTTTATTAAATCCCTATCTTTAAGGAAATCGCACTTTTCAGTGATAAATGGGTTTTTGCCTTGGGATTTGTGCCATTATGACATTTATGAATTAAAAATTTGCCAGTCTTTGCCAGAGAACGGAGACCTTAGGGTTTGAGTTCGAAATTCTTTGGAGAACGAGCCATCTTCATTGAATCAGTTCAGAGGGTGTGAGATATCACCCGATTTACTGCCAGTTGTGAGATTTCTTCATCCAGAGGAAATTATAGAGCTTCACAGGTTATTCATTTACAGAGGTTTGCTTCAGGGTTCCATTCAAAAGACAACAGTTCATCAGAGCATCAAGTTTCATTGATATCCTGGAGAGTCTTAAGGAGGGCCGTACCATTCACATTTATTATTACTGTCAGCCATACCATTTGCAGCAGGCTGTACCTTCACTTAAGCCGTACTTCCTCTACAGAGAAATTAAATGTTCAGGGTTTCTCAGAGTAGTTTGTATCCAGAGGTCTTCTATTCATCAAGGCGCCTATACCTTGATATTCTGGAAGCATTAAATAGAGCCGTACTGATTTAAAGGAGTTGCTGCAGTCAAGCCGTACTTTTGTACCAGGGCCGTACCATCCATCTTGAGGCATATTCATTGAGGAGAGCAAATCGCCTTCAATCTTTGATCTCTGCCTTTAGCAATTGAGGCGCCTACTTATCTGGAGTCATTTACAATCACCAGACAGAGGGAGAAGGGCATATTTGTTGCAGCCGTACCCTATTTACCAGACCATTAATTGTTGTTTCAAAAATCAGGTTTCAAATATTTGTCGCCTTTTACTTTGCATGTTATCAGATCCTCATTGTAATAGTTGCAAAAGAACAATATATGAACTGGCTTCAGTATTTATGCTAGGGTTTGATATTTACGGAGTTACAATAATTTTATAGAATTTATCTTTCAATTATTGCAAAATCGCCATCTCCATTTATTGTTCAAAAACCTCAAAAACGTTAAAAAACCAAAAATTGCAAAAAAAACAAACAAAAACTCCGTCAGATTCAGAAATAGGGGAAACTAGGGTTTCTACATAATGCCAATACCTCTATCTTGTCAAAGCAAAGCGTAGAGATACCAAGTATGATAAATAATAACAATAAAATGAAAAGGGAAAGCTCACGAAGGCACAAAGTCATTCAGTAGCTTTTTCACTAATGGATCTGTAAAAGATGTACAGTTTGTCACATTAGAAGCACAAAGTCTTCTTAGATGCAACAATTCCTCGAACAACATGAACGATTACAAGCGCAAAGTTTTGTAGATCTTTCAACAAAAGTATCCAAACATAAACATAAATTCAAACAAGGAATGTAACACAAAGTTTACATAAATTACTTGAAGCCCTTTAGATATCATCTACTAATCACCACCAATAAGATCAATCCACAAGATTATCGAATCCAACACAAAGTTTGGTATGCAATTCTCCTCTTTATTGATCAGATTTCATTCACAAAATATGAACACAAAGTTTCACGAGTCTGCCTCAAAAAGGGCAACACTTCATTGCAAGATACTAAAGGTAAAGATTACAATAGAAATCCCTCATATTTATAAAGGAGAGGGATGAGTAAAACTAGGAAATCAGTTGAGTAAAATTAGGGAAGTTAGGTGAGCTAATTTAGGAAAATCTCACCTAACTTTGACTAAGTCAAAATGTAATTCATCTTCGTGAAACTATATCTCAGATATTAGTGTAATTACATTTTCAAAAAAGACATTTAAGATGTCACAAACTATTTACAAGAGACATAAAGGGAAGCATCAAAAAGTCTTAACACTAGAGATCAAGAATCTTCATGATTCCTTGCTTGTGCGCGGAATTCTTAATACTTCTTCTTGGTCTCCTGCATGAATGCATCATCTGGGTCGACTGTGTAGTCAACAGGGGTGTGAACTCTTCTGATTGATCTTCTGGCAGATGAATGGATTTTCTTGCACCTACGAAGATGCGCCTTGAGATTATCAAGTGTCAGCCGTTTATCACAAATGACATGTATTGAGGCTTTGGAAAAACTGGCATCCTCAACTTGCTGCATGACGGCTTCTTCGTAGATCTGGGATAGTTCACTCGATCAGAAGATGTCAGCTTCAGGATCACCTGATGAAATCTAGAGAGAAACTACAAAGATGGTGAATCAGCAGGCGTTAGCAGAAAAAGCAGCATTGGGAAGTGTGAAGCAAGCAACGATGTTGAGCAAGTGTGAAGCGAGCAACAAGGCACGGAAAACGATGCGAAAGGAAGAAAAGGGGTTCAGAGCGAAGATAGAGTGATTTGGAAACGTCTAAGGAAAAAACTGCCAAAAATGTAAGGGCATTGAAAATCAACGCCCATGCACTTAGAGAGATGACTTTAGGTGTAAGGGCGCTGAAAATCAGCACCCTGACACCTCTAGCTTGAAAATGTGAGGTATCTCCAAAACCACGGGTTTGCAAGAGGAAAGATGGTCACCCAACAGTTGAGGAGTGAAAGAATGGAGACAGGAGTGAAGTAAAGATGACCTAAAATCACTTAAGTGATTTACAAGTGAAATAAATGAACCCAAGTTGCGCATTTAATTAAGGCATAAAAAGTGGCAAAACTAGTGAAAAGTGCAAAACACTGAAAAATCACCGCCCAACTCAAAAAAATGGCTAAGTATGGGGACTTTGTGTAAGGGCACTAAAAATCAGTGCCCTTGCACCAAGCTGAATTTTCACTTAAGTGCATAGGCGTTGAAAAACCCCACCCTTGCACTTTTGACACTTAGAATTTTTTTTGAAAATGTTAGGGCGCTTTTTTTTGGAGCTTTTACACTTTTCACAATTTCACTAAGTATAAACAACGAGAGTTCGCGAAGATACTTGTTTCGAAGGTATTTGTGAGACAAACGCAAAGGGATGCTCAAACGGATTGTTTGAGACTTTGGAACGCACTTCGAGGTGGATTGAAAATTGCCTTGTTTTGTGTGCTTGAACATCATAAACCTAGGAAACAAACAAGTTTCGTAGGGGGTTATCCGTGGAATGAGCGCTGCTAGATTCCGTGATAACACCTGAGACATTTTGGGGACGAGGGATACCTTGTGGACGTTTTCCAAGTGTCCCCAAAAACTTTCCTTTTTTTTGGAACATCCCCGATCAGCGGGGACGTCTAGGGGACGGCAAGGGGATGGCTGGCCATCCTCGGGATAGTTAGGGGACGCCCAAGTGTCCCCTACCTGTCCCAAGGACAGCCAGTTGTCCCCTTTTTTCCAACAAGTTTGTACAAAATGAAAAAACTCTAAAATTAAAAATACTTATTTTTTTATTGTTTCTAAGTGGACCCCACACCCTCCCAAGCCTAAAATGAAACATAAAACTTGCTTTCAAAGCCATTTGAGTTCATTTTTACATTCCAAAAAAAAATGCAGCTAAGAGGAAAGTGAGCAAGAGAAAAATTGGCAGTGACTCAAACTCTGAGTCTAATTTTGATGCAATGTTGGCAAATGTCGAGTAGAGGCAGCCTTCATACTTTCTATTACTATGGTTTGGACATTTGTGACTTTGTCATTTTGACATTTGTAGTGCAAACTTGTAGCCTTTGGGCATTTTATTTTTAAAACTTTATATCATATGCACATTGATTGTTTGACATGAATTATGGAAGCAATTAAGTAGTTGTAGTATTAATTTGTTCGACTCTATAATGTATATGTCAATATGGTTGGTGATTACATTTGCAACTTTATCAATGTTCATTGTTATGATTATCATTACTCATATGAATATCTGAAATTTCCCTATATTTTTAAAGTGTGTATATATATATATAGTTGTCCCCCTGTCCTCAAAAATCCCCCAAAAAATGTCGTCCTCGAAACACATCCCGCCGTTCTGCCATCCCCCTGTACCGGAAACTTGGTGGAACATAGTTTAATACAATTATTAATATAATCTTATTATAAAATTATAAATATATAATTTAATAAATAATAAGGTAAAGAGTTTGTAGTGTCGAGTAGAAATGTAATGTCCCCAATTTTGTGAGCATCAGAGTTCGGTGGATTTAGCCTATTCTTGGCCCTCGTAGGCTACTATGTTTGGTTAGAGGGTCTCTTTTGGCAATGATTAGAGGAATCTCTCCTTCAGCGTCTCGTGTGGGTTCAAGCTTAGCCATCAGTTGATTCGATTTCATATACTTACTATTTATAGTAAGTCAGCCGGCAAGCAATTCTATTTATAGTAGGGCACCTAAAGTTCACATGTTGGCAGTGTCGATTTCCAAATTCAGTTGAGTTGGTGAAATAAGGAGTTTTGCCTAAGTTATAACGTTTAATTATTATTAAAGGTGACTTTAATAATAATTAATATTTTAATATTATATTATTATATTTTCACTTTATGACTTGAGGGTCCATTCATCATTAAAAAGGGGGCTCATTTGGGGGCAATTCAGAATTGATTATTGGATATTTGGTTTATGATTTCTCTTTGGCGTTTGGAGAAGGGAGCCCTAGGGTTTCTGCCAGCGTATCGGCTTTGGAGAACGAAAACTCTCCATTGTATCAGCATTTTGAGGTTGTGGAATATCAGCTGAAGGTGCTCACTGTTGGCTTCATCCAGAAGTCAAGTTTATGCTTCATCAGATTTACTGCTTCAGTCTTGCAAGAGAGATTTGGAATAAGGGTTTCAGCATCTTTCAAGTCCAGAAGATTGTTTCCGGGTATCTTTCTTTGTAAAGCTTCAGACATTTATGCAATATCAATATAGCTTCATTTTCAGCATTTAACTTTGTTTCCAGCTGTATATCATTGCATGTTATGCTTCAGAAATTGTTAATCTCTTGAATGCATATTTTTGTTTGGTAATCATTGAGAAAATATATAAATTGCAAACCCTAGTTACTCAGCATAAGGTTTCAGAGGTTAGAGACGGACAGGTCTCTTACAAGAAATGACCTATTGAGCCCCATCCACATAGGGAAAAAAAAAAATTTACCTACGCCAATTCGCTTACCCTAGTGAGTTCTCAAGCGCCAGTCGAAGATTTCATAGGGCTCCCTCATAATGACGTGGGTAGGGGAAGCCTCTCGATGCATTGAGAAACAGAATCAACGATGTCTTGTACAATAAACGCGAGTGACTACGACACAGGTGTGACTTGTTGTGGCGTTCCTTTTGCATTCAAAGACAGGTATTCATCCCTTCCCATGGTCGCAAAAGAGCAAGAGGCAGCTCCAAAATATTGGGGACAATAGCGTTTCGAAGGCAAGCGCCATATTTATTAATGCAATTTAGGGTTTTTTTCAGGGTTAAAAAAAATTGAACCCGACGCGATTGTGCACCGATTCCATGCATATTCTGATTCTAGTACATTTCGTACCTGGAATCGGCCTATGTTTTGGACGATTCGGTAACATGGTTTCTTGCAAATGTTCTACAATCTCTTGCTTTATGACCAAAATGATTACATGAAAATTAATAACCATAAAATGAATTTTGGAACTTGGTCTTATGTGCTTGCCTTGTAGGAAATAACTTTTTGAATTTCTCCTTGTCACCTTTTGGAGGAGTGCTTGATTTTTTTGGGACATGGTTCTCCTTCTTGCTGATAGGACTTTTAAGAGCATCTACATTTTTTTTTTGTCTTTTCCTCATATGCCTTCTTTGGAGGTTCTTCGTGATCTTCTTTGTTGGCCATTTGATTTTCTTTGTAGCCAATACCAGTCTTCATAGATGGTAGCCTCTGCCCATTGATGATATCTTCTAAGATCTTGATACTCTTCTCAAATTTGAGACTCTTGTTCAGCTTAGTGGTAGTTTCTTCTAGTTCCTTTCTCAAGGAAATAATTTCAAACTCATGCTTCTCACAATCTTCTTTTTACTTTAATTGAATCCTCACCTCTTCCTCAATTCGTTTTTCCTCTTCAATTTGATTTTTTAGATTGATGATCATTTTCTCTAACTCCTCAAGACTTTGTGACATTTTCACCTTAGATTCACATTCCTCTTGAAGTTGTGATTTTTGCTTCAAATTCTTCTCCTTAAGTTTCTTGATTTCATTTAGGGCACAAATAAGTTCCTCTTTCAAATCTACTTCTCCTTCATTTTCGTCATATTCTTCTTCTTCTAAATCCATCTCTTCTTTTCTTTCACTCACAAATTTTCCCTCACTTTCCATGTGTGCTCTTGAGATCTACCTTCTAGTGGTTATAGTATTTGAAGAAACCCACTCTAAAACCAATTGATGAGCACAACCTTATACTAAGAGGGGGTGCGGGGCGGTGGGGAAGAGGGCGGGATAAATTAGTATAAGACAATCTTTTTCATGTCTTCAAAACTTAATGACCATAACAATATCAGTCACATAAGATCTAACAATCATGCAACACAAGAAGAACACAAGATTTACGTGGAAACCCTTTCGGTAGAAAACCATGGTAAAATATTGCTTATAAATAAATCTCTTTTACAATCTTCATAGGCACCAACCTATAGGAGACACCAATCCCCTCTTACATGATTTGTAGGCACCAACCCACTGGAGATATGAATCCCCACAAATGAGCACCAACTCAAAAAGAGACACCAATCTCTTCTTTGAGAAGTATTGATGTGTTTTTCGTGAGCGCACCAACACAGAATAAAGTTGCCAACGGTGACTCTATCCTCTCTTGAATAAAGTATCCAACACACTAAGATTACGAGAGAGTTCGTGCGTTCAACTCCAAGGTTCCTTCATGTAGTGGATAGTCTCAGTTGGCTCGATGTGATTTTGCTGGTATTTCAAGGGGACTTACGAAATTGTTCAACAACGGAGGAACTTGAATGCTCAAAAGGTTTGTCTATAAAGCTCTTGTTTCTCAAACTAACCAGAAAGTACCGAATTGAAATGGTTGCAGGGATAAGAAAGTCCAAATTCTATCCTAAATGCGGGATATGGAGCTCAACTTCAGCAAACTTCAACTGGACTTCGCTTTGCCGCGCGTTAGACAACTTCCGCGGAATCGGTGCAATCTTCAAGGGAGGTGACTAAAGATATTCAAACCACCGCTTGACATGAAGATACCATCACAACGACGCATACCATCATTCAAATTGTGATTGAAGTTAGGTCCACAACGTTTCCAGTTGACCACACAAGGCGGACACACCATTAGTGAGCCTGCTAGTGGTATGGATAAACGAAGCTTGCTTAGATCAAACACCACATTCCATTATTACTATCTGCTTACATGAAATGAAATTTACTCTACTTTAAGCTACTATTCGAATCAGAAGGACGAAGAAACCTTGCTAGCTACTCTCAACAAAAGACGAAATTCACCATCAATTAAAACTCTTTTATTGAGAGAGTGTTCACAACAATTTCTTACAAAGTTTTCAAAGGAAAAACTTTCCTTCTTCTTCAAACTATCCTACCAATCTATACTAAGCTATCTCTAAGCTATCACCTAGCTGTCTCTCTATTCTTTAATGATCTAATGTCTAATCTAATGAGATACAAATGAGGGGGGGATGCCCCTTTTATAGTTGGCCAAGTCCAATGGACGACTCAGATTACAATTAGATGGATGGCCCAAATTGTGCCACCTCAGCCCTAACCCTAAAAACCACCACCAAGAAGAGTGGGGTAATAAATAAGCAATTAATGTCCACCATCTTCTAGAAGATTCCTGTCTGTAAATGCGTTCACACTATTCTTTCTCCGACTGCAAACTGCCTGAGTTTGGTCAACACTGCTTCAACTTCTTGAAAGGATATGGCAGGCACGTTCTTGATCTGACTTCAAGGCGGCAACTTCTTTCTCGTGCTTGATTATGATTTTCTTCTCAATTTACATTCTCTAACTCTGAATTGCATGAGGATGATTATTTCTTCACCTCTGATCCTGAAGGGTCTTCTTATCTTGGACTCGAGCATTTCTTCCTCGCCATCTACCTCTCTAAATTGAGTGCATATTAGGTTATTTCAACACTTAGCCATTTCTTGCAAATTTTCTCCATGATTTTATCATCTTGGACTATTTGCTTCATTACTTCAAGTCATCGTGCTCCAGCCCCGGCGTTCATCCTGCAAAACAGATAAAGAGAAGAGCATTAGAACACTTATAGTATAAATTCACTTTACTTACCTGATCTCCATATTCTAACCTCCAAGGTCCGAGTGATCTCTGATAAAATTCATCATTTTCTCTAGCACAACTTTGCCTTCTTCATAACCTTTCATCACGGGTGCACTTTGACTAGGTCCCTCTAGGGGCTTTGGAGAATTCTCATGCCTTAGACAAATTTAAGTTCCTTTGCTTAGAAAATTCCATCAACTGGGCACCTAGTTAAAAATCTCCACTTTAAAATCTCCGACAAGGTGCAGAAAACTTCAAAATCATCTCCTCATTGAAAACATTCAATACCCAGAAGAAAATTCCCCTCAGAAAATGCAAAATTCATGTGTATACTGATGAAGGGGTTCATTTGATTTTTTTTTTTTAAGCCTTGAAAAATATTTTCCTAAGGTTTATTCACCTCTCCAGTCTTGGGCGTGTTTCACTAGGCCAACCTTTATCTCTTACTTCAAAAAAATTCAACTTCATGTTAGGCGCAAATGAGGGTGAGAGCTTTCATTTTTGAGGACTTAGTGAAATTTTCATCATCTTTGCACTCTAGGCGTATAAGATCCCTTAAGGTTTGATTTTCCACACTTAGAACAATTTCAAGTTGCTTCTTGTTTGGGGGCGCATCTGAAGCCTTAAGCTTTCAAGCTCAAGTACATAGAAACTTTTCTAACTCCTCCATGTCGTGCGAGGTGCATTTACCTCTTCAAGCCTCTAGTTTTATTGCCTTAGAATAATTTTCAAGTTCCACTCAAGCTTGGGCGCATTTACCATGGCCTACTTCAAGTTTCCACACTTAGAAAAATTTCAAACTTCTTCTTCAACTCTTAGGCGCATATGACCCTTCAAGCTTTTAGTTTCCAATACTTAGAAAAATTTTAAACTTTTCCCTCCAAGTCAAGGCGCATATGGCCCTCCATAGTTTGAGTTTACTTGCCTTAGAAATTTTCAATATTCTTGTCTTCAAGGCTGGGCACATTTGGGAGCTTCTACTTTCAATTTTGAACACTTAGAATATTTGTTAGCCTTCCCTTCCTTCTCAAGGTGCATTTAGAGGCCTGAGCTTCAAGTTTACTAGACTTAGAAAAATTTCCAACCTCCCTCTTCAAGTTAAGGCGCATTTGACCTCCTCTACTTTCATTTTTTATACTTAGAAAATTTCTTCATGACATCTCCTTCCAAGGGCGCATGTTGATGCTGGAGCTTCAAATTTCAATTACTTAAACATTTTTCCAAGTCCTCCTACTAGTCAAGGCGCATATAGAGGGTCAAGCTTCAAATTTTCCATACTTAGACTTTTTTTAAGGCTTCCTCCAAGTCAAAGGCACATTCAAGGGGGCCTACTTCAAGTTTTGCATACTTAGAAAAAATTTCAACTCCCATCCTTGCTTAGGGCGCATATGAGGGGGTTAGCTTCAAGTTTGAAGTACTTAGTAAGATTTCCATGCCATCTCTAGCTTCAAGGGCGCATATGAGGGTCCCTGCTTCAAATTTTGAGGACTTAACCAAATTTTCACTTCAGCTTCTCAAGCTAAGGCGCATTTGGCATGTTGGACTTCAAATTTCTCAGACTTAGTCAATTTTCATGGCTCTTCAAGCTTCTAGAGCGGATTTGAGGGTGTAAAGCTTTCAGTTTATCAGACTTGGAAGAATTCTCCAGCTTTTTACTTGACTTAGGGCGAATTGCTCATGATGCACTCAGCTTGCCCTAACTTGCTATTTTTAGAAAGTTTCTCAAATTTTGCAATTCAAGCTGATCTCAAGCTCTGGAAGGTTGGATTTTTTATTTTCCTCGAACCTCGTGACATGACTGACCTACTGGTACTTGATGCCAGTATGCACCTGCTATGTTTAGCAACCTGCTAAAAATAGTAACTGTTTAGAATGAGCTCAAATTTTGCGTGTGAACTGCCTAAAAGATGTTGATCGTGACTAGATGCTGCTTCTGTGTGATCGTCGTGTTTCGCCCTACTTTTTAGGAAACCCTAATTCCTCTGCATGGACATGCTAAAAATAGTAAGTGCTTGATTTTCGAACCTCTGCAACTCCGTTTGATTTGAAATTCGCTCCATGGGGTCCTCATCGCTTGTTTGACTTGTTCATACTAGTGCCTTGGGCTGACCTGCTATTTATAGCATGTTTTTGGAGGTGGTTTACGATTTATAGCATTTGCTTGATTTCGAGACTTCCACAACTCCGTTTATCTTGAAATTTGAATGACGTGACCCTCATCGGTAGACTTGCCCATTCACACCGCCGCCTGATGCTGACTTATTATTTAAAGCCTGTTTCAGACGTGGCTTACTATAAATAGTAAGTGCTTCAATTGCCTTCAAATTTTACCGATGGATAGCTTGAAAGATACTGATCGCAGTGGGATACACCGGTTTTCGAAAATTCTAACATTTGACCCCTCATTTTGGGTCCCGAAGTTGGAAACGCTAATTCGTCTTGCATGTGCCTCAGATAACCTCCGTTTGACCCTGTTTTTGTTGCATGTCATCGGGTTCATGATTCTGAAGTGTTGGGCAGCCGCCGGAGTGAACTTGCTAAAAATAGTAAGTGGTTGAAAAAGTGACCAAGCAGTCGTTGGATGAGTTTGCATGTCACACTGCCTGAGAGATCTCGAAAAACCCAGAAAAACCAAGAAAAATGATCAACATGCGAGCACTAGCTAAAAATAGCAAGTCCCGAAAAAGTGATCAACTCTGCCTGCATGTTACCTCGTTGCGAAGCTCTCGGAAAACCCAGAAAGATTATGCAGACATGCACTGAGAAATCTTGCATGCAAACCCTAAAAATAGCCTCTGAAGGCTGAGTACTGAAAGTCATCATCTCATTTTGCATGTTATATCACTGTGTAGGTGTCAGAAAACCTAGAAATATTATGCAGACATGCGCTGAGAAACTTCGCCAGTAAACCCTAAAATCAGCTCCTAAAGGTGATACTTGCTAAAAATAGAAAGTTGTCAATTTTAGCTCAAAATTTGCAGAAAAGCACCCTGACGTGTCTTGGATGCAGTGTAACGATCAGAATTTCAAAAGTGTTGAGAAAATGCCCCAGACCAAGTACCTACTAAAAATAGTAAGTTGTCAGAACTTGGTGAAAATTCAGTGGAAACTTGTTTATAGCCCCCCTGACAACAATGTTAGTCTCAAATTTCAATAGCCAAACTTGATTTGACCTCAAATTGATGTGAGAAATGCAAACCCTAATTCTATAGACTTAACTGAAATTTCAATTCAGACAGGCGCATCCCCGGAAAGACAGACAAAACAAGAGAGACAATAGGAAAACTAACCAAAATCAAGCCAAAAGACCGAAACGAAGCAAAAATTAGAGGGGTCCCCATTCGCAATGGGGCGATGTGTGAAAAGGTCACAATAGGAAGCACCAACTTCTCCAATATGAGGCACTAACCTCTAACTCAACAAAGTCTTGTCTTCTTGTGATCTCTTCAATATCTGATGACCATTTAGATCTTCTTCGTAAGATCATCAAATACTTCTCCTTTCAGATCTGCATTTATTCTTTGTCAAATCTGCATATAACCTTCATCAAATCTGCATATCTCCTTTATCCAAACTGCCTATATCCCTTATCAAATATGCATATATTCTTTATCAAATCTGCATATCTTCTTTATCCAAACTGCCTATACCCTTAAATCTGCATATATTTCACTGCTGTTATACTCTTCCTCAAATCTGTTCATAGATCTGCTCATAAAGTCTTCATAAATCTCTTCACCTAGAGAGGTGTCCCTTCATAAGTCTGCAATATTTTTCATTTTTATTTCTGCTCTGCTGTTATAAATCAGAATGATATATCTTTTTTTTGCTACACTTCTAACACATCTCATCCTCCTTTAATACCATCAAATATGCCTCTTCACAAAGGAGGCATACTTTTGCATGGAGGTTGGCCATATAAATAAAAAATAATAATTTATTTAATCCTTTCAACAAGGCGCTTACATGAAAAAAGAGGTCAGCCACAATTTTCATTAATTAATTCATTCCCAAATTTGGCGCTAAGGCAGTGCAGGTTGGCCTGTATTTTAATCCTTATTTAATTTATTTTAAGTCACTTCCAAGGGTGATGTTTCTTCCTCAAAGGGGCGCTAAGTGATCAGCCATGAAAAAGCAATATGTTCTTATCCCTTAGACATCAATATCTTTCCCTTTGACATCAATGACAACAATTTTCCAACACTTTCTATTTGTTGTCTTTGCACATAAAAATATTCCTTCTTTTCACATAAAAATATTTCGATTTTCTTCAATTCTTTATCAACCAAGGGGTTGGGATACTCAAATGTAAAAGTTTAAATGAACCCATATTGCATGTACCCCCATGTACTTGTCTCCTCTACTGTGTAGTGTACCATGGAAGTGATAACTCCAAAGTATTTGGCAAGTCTCTTCTTGATGGTGTCCAAATCTCCCTTGAAGTGCCATTCATACCTCTCACCAATCTTGGTCTTCCCTATTGCACCAACCACCAACATGCAAATCCAACCTTCATAGAATAATTTAATATACTCATCCTCATGTCTTCATGTTGCACAATATTACAATCTTGTGTAAGAACTCATTCATTCCTTTCACACCATATATTTGAAGAAATTTTCTCTTATTTGTAAATGCCATTCACAATTGTATTAGTTCATGTTCTCCTCTCATCCATTCAGCCAGTAAAGTGTTAAACATTCCCATTCGCCAATGAATTGCAAGTCCATGGGATATGGACATCTCACTATGTATTTTTTTAGCCATTGTCATTTATCCCTATATTATGAATCTTTTCAATGTTAGAATGAGTGGGTGTCCTTAGCTTTGGTGGAGAATTCACTTCAGATCATTCTTGTAGTGTGATATTTGCAGCAATCTTTCTTGTCCCTTCTCTTTTGCTTGTTCTTTTTCTCACTTATGTGTCATGTCTTACACTCCGTAAAGATTCTCCTAAAAAAATTCCCTTGGGGAGGTTGGCTCCCTTAGGATTTTGTAATCTTTCCCTTGGTCTTTTCCCATTGGGATGTCATAACTCAAATTGGTTCTCAATGGTATAGAGGTATCCTTCTATCATACACACCCATTTCTTCGCAATCAAATTTGGTTAATGGTTTTCCATATATCTAAGTCAATGTCCTCAAAAATCTCCTACGTACACTTCTACATTGTCCAATCTTCATTTTGTTTGTTGTCAATTTTGAATTTCATTTGATTAATCGCCTATGTGAACCTCCTGCCAACAAACATTTGGAAGTTTAGTAGGCAGCCAACTCCACAGTTCACATCTATCTCAATATTAATTTGGGCCATATAATGAACATATGCCAAATTGCACATCCTTGTTTCTCAACAAAAACTCAAACCACTCTTTTACAAGGAGAGCAACCAAAACTAATGACATATGTACACAAACTTGGGGATGATAAGGCTGCAGCTCCACCCTTCCCCTTATTATGATTGGTAGAGAAAAATAAAATAAGCTTTTCAAGTAAATTTAAAGTTACAATCCAACAAAAATCCAATAGCCTTTAACTTTCTCAAGCAACAAACAATAAAAAATCTTGTCTCTAGAATTACATAATTTTCTTAAAATATATTCTCTACCAAGGGTTTTCAAACCCTTGATATTCCAACAAGCACATTTCTTTAGCATTGGGAGGGAGATCTAAAATATTCCGAGCCAAATTTTTTTCAAATTTTCAAATTCAAATTACAATCAATGCACCCGTTAAGGTTAGAAGATAAACCAAAACGTGCTGAAACAACTCTAACCAGAATGTACACCAGGATCCCGATGTGGGCAAGGTGTGAGCATTGGTCAAAGGATCTAAAACAAATGCTTATGCAGGAACTCTAACCAAGAATGGCGCCAATGATGGCGAGCATATGGTCAGAGGATCTTCTACCCTAAATGATGAAAGGGAACTCGACACCAAGTATGCGCTACCCAATCCAGTGTGGAGTGAGGGGCGACCATATGGCGGAGTGATTACAAATAACAATGCTTGAAAAGAAATGCTGAAGCTGAAAATACTCAACACCCAGAATGTGCTTGCTAACCCAGAATGGGAAAGTAGCTACCATAGGGCGGAGATGTAACTATTACAAATAACTTCAAATGAATAAAGCATTACAAATCAGATTTGAACAAGCTTGATAATTACTGCCAGTACTACTGTCAGTTTACAAAATGAGAATCATTCGCCTGTCAAGAGCATAGCAATTGGAAGGATTAGCATTACAAAATATAGAACTCTCTTATCCTAGATAGAAGTGCCAAATAATAACACTCCCAAAGATCAAGATACAAATTCTGATTTCTGTTACAAATCTGCACTTTTAATGAGTAAACAGCAGACTATGGAGTTTGCTCATATGCTCATATCTCTCACAAATCTCATCCAATTAACTCGAAACAAAATGCAACATATTCTAACAACAAGGGCGCCTAGGATGGAACACTAAG
Organism: Sequoia sempervirens; assembly: GCA_007258455.2. Lineage (NCBI taxonomy): Eukaryota > Viridiplantae > Streptophyta > Pinopsida > Cupressales > Cupressaceae > Sequoia > Sequoia sempervirens. The sequence goes on along the minus strand of VDFB02050644.1, from coordinate 4,863 downwards.
AACAGATCTAAAAGCCAAGATTTAATTATGCACAAATCCCAATGCAACTAAAAAGGGTACGGCCAGCTGAAAAGGGCGATCTGCTCTTAAAATTCAATGCAAGCTCTAAAAATTCTCCAAACTTGAGAATAATGGCGCCTAGGTCTAACAATGACAATGGGTTAATACCCAGATGCAATATTTTTGTCTTTTTTGATTTATGAATAAAAATATGAATCTGCTGTATCAAATAATGCAAAATGCTGAAACCACTAACATGCCAAATCAGATCTAACAATGCAATAAGCTGAACACAATGCACAAACTAAATGCAACTCACAAATTGACTGAATCACCACTAGTTGTTGTCTTGCAAACAAGAAGCGATGCCCAAGCTAGGAGGCCTTCATTCCTTGAAGCAAACCCAGAGCCAAACCGGCAGCATAACAGTACTGTAGTCCAAAGATAAGAAATGATGCTCAAGGCCTTCCTTTTATAACTTCCTGTTGACTTCACGAAACCCTAAAATCTACTTCAATGATCAAAACCCTAATCCTTTTTCCAAGATGGCATCCTTTTCCTTCAAAGCTCAATATTGATATTTTAAATAAATTCAATGCTTTGATAAATGCGCCCACTTAAGCTTGCTTTGACTTAGGTAAATAATAAATTAATCTTTAATGAAGGCGCCACCCTCAAAAGACCACTTTTTAAAACAACATGAAGTCAATAGACTAGGCCAAGGGGTCAACGTTCGAATATAATATTAAAACGTGACTTTTTAATTAAATATCAACTTATCTCTCCCATCGAGCCCTGAAGCCAATAATGACCAAGTCAACTGACCAAACTGAAGTAGGAAGTCAACCATGCTGAACCCAACTGAAAAGCTGCCAAAAATAGAATTTACTAAAAATAGTAAATTCCAGAAAACGCTCAGAATGCCGAAATGATCATACCACTGCGAAGCTCTCTGACAACCCAGAAAGACTCCGCCATTGAATCCACCAACTCCGAGCAAAGACATCCTTAAAAATAGGAAACCCTAATTTTACCTTCCGACTAGCCTTCGAGTTTCCAGAAAAAGGCCAACGGTCACTGGCAAGATCAAGTTTGAGAAGGGGACATTACAGAGATACATTCTATCAAAGTAACTGGAATTTTTTTCTCTTTCTCCTTTCTCCCAATTTTAAGGTTAGCTGCAATGGACTCAATTTGCTGTCTTGTTTTTTTCTTCAATACCAAGTATAGCCAAGTTAGGGTCCAGTCTCATAACCTTCTCTTTGAACAAGAGAAATATTATTATTATCTTTGTTAGACCAATCAAGAGTAGCCTTTTGTCTTCTAGACTTCCCCATAAAAAAATGAGCAGATATGCTCATTAGTTACCACAACTCTTATGTCTTGAATGACAAGGAGGAATTGAGTAGTTTGAGGCACAAAGATTTCTTTGTTTCCTCCTCTAAGTGTCTCTAGTACTAATTCCTAGGCATTTCTTTTCTTGTTGATCATCTTTTATTCACAATTTCACAAGTCTTGGATTTATTCACAAAAGGAGGCTCCATATGAATTACAATGTATTCCTCAAATGTAGAGAGCCCCTTAATTCTATTAGGGCTATCTTCCACATCTACAATTCCCTCCTCAATTAAAATATCTTTCTTCATTTCCTCAAGAGATATTCCGTTTGGGGAAGGGGTATTATTATCACTAGGTCCACCTTTCACCCCTCAGTTAACAATTTCTTCAAAAGCAGTTGTTTTATTAGCTACAGGTGTATTGTATTCCTGAGGTCCTTTGGCGACCATCCCTTTTACATAAAAAATAGGTTTAATGTCCCTTTTTCCTAGGCAATGGTCAATTGCAGAGGTTAGTCCAACACTTGGTCCCTATGGACTAACAAGATTGTTAGGGGGCCCTTTGAGGGCGTTTACAGTCTTGTTTAGTCTTCCTTTTGAGCTTAATTGGTGTTTCCCAACTTAGGACATTTCAAGGTTTTTCCTATGCAACTCTTGGAGCATTATTTGGACACTTTGTCCATACTATTTATAGTAAGTCACAGGGGGTCATTGGTATGGTCAGTTGGCAGAGTTACTATATTGAGCATGATGGAATATTTATATCTTGGCTCTATCTTAGATTAATTATTGTCCAATGTTTTAATTTTTAATAACGCTAATAAAGTTAAATTAAATTATTTAACTTTGTGTTATTAATAAATTAAAGGGGATATAAGTGATTTTAAAAGTATACTTTATAATATAAAGTTAAGCCCCATTTTTAAAAGGGGTTATAAGGCGGGAATCAAAATTAAATGAAATGTATTTCAAATGCCAATTTGGATGTGGGGATTTGGGAAAAATATAAAAGCCTTTTGGAGCTCATTTTGAAAATAATCTTGGAAGAAGAAATTTGAGAAGGGTTTGCAGGTAGATTGGAGATATTAAAGTATTATTATAATATTTAATGGTCATCTTAGCTTTTAGTTAGTCTTTAGTTAGCTTTCAATTAACTTAGATTTTGTGTTACACGGGGACACGTCCCCTGCCCCAAAACCCTCTATACCCGTCCCGGGGACGGGGGGACGCATCAGGGACAGTCCCCGGCCGTCCCCGAATCAGGAAAATTCACAGGAAACGGCGGAGAACGTTTCCTCTTGTCTGGGAACGGTCCCCCGTCCCCGGGGACGGCAGGGGACGTTGGGAACGTCCCTCGCTGTCCCCAACGTCCCCTGTCGTCCCCTGTGTATATGGAGCTCTAGAAAATTAAAGAACATAAAAAAAAAAAAATTTAAACATTTTATATTGCTATTAAATGTTTTGTGGGCCCACAACAACATAATGTGTTTGTGTAAAGTCTAAAAACAAAAATTTAAATGAAATTTAATAAAGTTTCATAAGATTCAATGATATTATTTGGCTCTCACGGCAAGAGCCGGCAGGGGCGACAACTTCACACAGTAAAGCACAGGAAAATCTCAGCCTCAGCTCAGTCTAAACATTTTTTTGGCATTTTGCTCCTACGTTTGGGCATTTAACAAAGACGTTTTTGCATTTTAAAGAGGCATGAAACAAATTTCTTCAAGTTTTTGTTTCTAACGCCTAGAGTAAAGTTGTGGCTGGGCTCTACTTGACTGTGTTTTTTTCTTCACTCAAGCTGCATTTTGTTTGTGTTTGAGATGCCTTGAGGAGCTGGGAGCTGCACTTAGTTCCATTTCCTACCACTCTCGTGATTTATTGATATTGATAGACCATGGTTTTATTGATGTTTGATATTGCTATGATAAATTTTATAATGCTTTAATGACATTTATTATGTTGTTATGCTACTACTCTCGCGATTTATTTATATATTGATATTGATGTTAGCAATTATTAATTTATTGACATATATCTCTCTTTCCCTCTCTCTATCTATAATATATTAATAAATTTTGAAAAAATCATATATATATATGTATTTTGTATGTCGCCGTCCCCTACCGTCCCCTGAAAATGGGCCCCTAGGAAACGTCCCGGAAACGCGTCCCCAGCCGTCCCCCCGTCCCCGTCCCCAAAAGGCCGTGGAACACAACTTAGATTACTTTCTATTAGTTTTTGTAACTTTTAGTTATTTGTTTTAATTTGCTTTAGTTAACAATTTTTTCATTTTAAAAACGTTGTCCTATAATGTATTATTTGAGTATCCCTCTCCTTATGTAAATAATGAATTACATCAATTAATTATCATTTCATGGTATCAGAGCATAGGCTCATTTTTGGAAAAAAAATTGAGTAATAAAAGTTTGTGACTAATTACCTGAAGATTTTTGGGAAATTTTAAGAAATTTCATGGATTTTTGGAAAAATTGCAGAATTTTTTGTGCACTTTTGAAAGAAATTTTGAGGGCTTCATATGATTTTTTTTATACATTTCATGTGAAGAAAAATCACGATTTTCTATTCTGTCGTTAAGAGTTTGTTTTTCTGGTTCACGGGTTTCTTAAGGCATCGATCATTTTTCTACAGGTCTTGATGCATGACTCTCTAAGAAAATCATGATTTGCTCGTGGTCACATTTGGTGAAGAGTTCGTCTAAAAATCGTGGCAGATTTTTGCTACTTTTTTCTCATTTTCTTGACCTCATTTTTTTGTGTTTCTCTGAGCCGCAAGTCTAAATCATTTCATGTGAAGGCTTTTGCATGATCTCTGCTATTTTGTGATGCATTTTCTTGAGAAATCGTGGGCCTTTCATTTTTGCTTGTGGTTCCCTAATTTTTTTCTTGTTCTTGGTCTTCAGTTTTGGCGCAATTTCTTGAAGATATTTTTGAAAAAAAAATTCTATAAAAAATTTTGCTGATCATCAAATTTTTTGAAGGTTTTTTCTAAAAAAAATCTTGCTTTGTTTTAGCCTCTTTTTTGATGATTTTTTAAAAAATCATGGGAGTTCAGTTGATTGTCTTGGGATTCATGTCAGCTAAACACAGGATTTTACCTCATTTTTTGTGCTTTTGGAAAACGGGAGGGATGGCATATATGCAATATAAACAAGAGTCTACCATTTATGCATTGATGGCCAAATGACCATCAGATCATATCAAATCCTCTGCATGGTACATTGATTTTGGAGCCTCTTGGCATTTTACAAATAGGAGAGATTGGTTCACGGAGTATATGGCTTGCTTCGATTCTATCATCTTTGGTGTTAGCGAAGAGTATACAGTTTTCGACAAGGCAACGTTCAAATCACATCTGGTGGGAGAAATTTAAAATTTCTCAATGTATACTATGTGTCGGGCTAAGTTACCGGATTCGCTATTGAAGGCTTCGGGTTTGATTCGGGTCTGGAATTCGGGTCCAGTCTGGGAAAATTCGCTGTGGGTCCGGATTTTTGACTGTGGGTTCG
>VDFB02050643.1:0-32026 GCA_007258455.2 Sequoia sempervirens | reverse complement strand
TTTTTAAGATAAAACCAAAGTCACATATACTAGAAAAGCATAAAGAATGCAAACCAAAACTCTAAGAGATTATGCAATGTTGATATGATGCCTTTCTTATATAGGCAAGGTGAGGAATATGATTATACAAGTCATCACAAGTGTCTTAATCCTATCACATGATATAACTAAGTCATAACAACCTAGGAAACAAGAATCAAATAAATTCCAACTAGATAGGATAAGTGAAAACTAATGCTTAACTAGAAAGATTTTGTCCTACGACCTAAGGGGAATTAACAATGTAAATAGGACCTAGATAGGTAAAACACCTATGTACATTAACAAAATGACATTTATTCGCTTATAAAGAAACAACTCTAACGGTGAATACTGAAGAACTTGTGAAGTAGTGAATTGTAGATTTTTGGCACCATGCACCTTTCTAGCTCTTCTAGGGTTTTTCACCTAAAAGGAGAAAGTAGGGCCAAAAATGCTAAGGGGTTCATTCAAATTATGTAATGTATGATGGTTAAGGCTAAATGAGATTATCTAGATGCAACTAAACTAAGGAATTGAATGGTTATTAATGCAAAACCTAAGAAATAAGTGATGTTTGTAAAGACATTGTATAATGCAAAATAACCTAAGAATGAATAGAAAACTGCAACATAAATGAATCGGACTGAAAGTCTGCACCTAGAACATTGATGAAGACTGGAAATTACATTTGAAATGTTGCTCATGCTATTTTTTAGGCCTGGTGGGACTCATTCGCTATTCTAGATGAATCAGTTCCAGTTCTGTCAAACTAAGCTGAAACTTGTTTCTAACAAAAGGGTACACAAAAATGCAGAAAACTCAAAATTAACCTTGGAGTAGGACTCTTTCACCACCCATCGAAAATGAGTCTATTTTTGAATTTTTGGATTTTTAAAAGTGGATTATGGAGCTTTCGATCTGCACTTTGACTTCCTACAGGTATTTGCTTCTGAAACTCTAATTTATAGGTCTAAAAATAATTTTTTGTTGATATTTTGACTTGTTGAATGAGGAGGAGACTTGAGCAACTTTGTAACTTGATCTTCAATCATTTCCAAACTTCCTCGAGACCTACATCTGCAAACACACAAGAAGAGAAGAAGAAATGGTGCATGTGAGTTCATGGGGGTTTGCCTTGGTCAAACCCCTTTTAGGTAATTAAACCAAAATAGAGAAATAATTTAATGAAACATGCAATAATGGAGTTGATTACCTTTCCATGATTTTTGATCTCGACTGTCTGCAACAAAACATGGAGAATCTGCCCTTGAATGTCTGAAAATTGATATCTTGGTGGCTTGAAATGATGAAACCCTAAGTTGCTTGACTTGAGATAGAAGAATGATGGATGAATAATGAAGAATGGTTTGTGTTATTAGCAGATGTCAAATGAGGAGAAAAACACTTATTTATACACACTTTCTCCTTAGGAACCCAATAATACCTCATCACAGGCTGGCATAAAATAAAAACCTAAAAGAAAATTTGAAATATTTTGAATTTTGAGCCAAGAGGGACTCATTCACAACTCATGGTGAATGGGTCCTACCTTAGACTTGAAAGTGGGTTTCAGGAATTATCTTGCACTTAATGTTGTTTGTTAGGTTTACATTCGAAAACAAACTTAATTAAGCATTATGAGCGCATAAAAGGGTCAAATAAAGCATAAGAAAGGTGTAATTAGTGAAATCAAGCTTAGAAAAGTGTGAAATCTTGTTACAAGACTTCACAAAACTTCAAAATAGGACTTGATATGTGATGAAAAGGTGATTTTTAGGTGAATTATGATAAGAAGTGTCTAAAAAAGTGTATAAATGTGTTACAACACTTCACAACACCTTCACAAGACATCATTAAATGCATTTTATTTAGTTTGCAAAGGTCCAAGACCTAGTGTGGATGCATAAAATGCCTCACAACGCTTGAATCTGTTAGTGTAGTTAAATCAATTATTACACTAGCATAAGTTAACTTAGGTCTTGCATAATTTAGTCCTAGGTTGCATTTTTAATAAATCATTTAATAATGGGGTAATGTTCCCTTACATGTTTGTAGGGATAAGATTCCTTCTAGAAGATGAGTTGTCCTTCTAGAGCTTATCTCAACATTTAATAATTTGCTAGATAGGGTTCACATGTTGTCACATGTTGTTAGATCATGACACATGGCAACATCTCAAGCATTTTAGGTTTTCTCTCTTGCCTATATAATCAGGCATTTTGTTTATTTGTAATATATCATATCAAATATCAATGATCTAATGTTGTAGATCAATAGTAGTCTCTCCTTGCAACCCTTAGTTGTAACACTTTTTGTGTGGTGTAATTTCTCTTGGCAAGATTCTTTGAAGTGTGTGCAGCTTCATTGGGTGATTCAACATCGATCATTTCAACATGATATCAGAGCATGTTGAATTCTAGCATGGTATCAGAGCCATTCCATTAAGAATTCATCACAAGATCACGAAAGTTGGGCTAGAGAGATTCTTGTAGGCTTGAAGGTTTCCATTGTAGGCTACTTGATTCCACCTAGGGACCAAGCTAGTTTCTGAAGCAAATAGAGTCAGATCAGAGTTCACCATTATCTTTAGAAGGCCTCGAAACCCAAGGATCACCTGTCCAATCATAGAAATCGGATACATCAACCCGGGAGCCATCAAAGGTATTTGGGTTTGCAAAATCAACTGGTACGATTCATACAAATTCGTTGTAAAAAAAATCCATCCCATTAGTTGTCCTCTAAGGAAAAACTTTTTTAGTTGTAGGAATTTTTTCATTTCAGAAAAATAAGGCTTTATCTTTTTTGTTTGGCAAAAAAATCAATATTTTTGGTATTTTTCTATAGTTTCAAGAAAAATAAATCAACGTGACTACATATTATTTTACTATGTCAACATTATAAGGTTAATTTTTAAAATCTGTGGGCTTATTCTCCATCAACATTTATAGAATATTTTTTTTTCATAAATCAACGGACATTTTTTATTTGGTCGACATTATTATTTCTACATATATTTTAATTAATATATGGTCGACTTTCATAAACATGGTATCTAATTATTTCTAATTTCAATGAAATAAAAAGGGTTTTTAAAGGTGATTATCAACTTTCCACCAATATAGATTATGCTTTACTTTGAATTTAATAAGTAATTATCGTTCATTTTCTATTCAAATTATGACTAAAGTCGTGATTGATAGGCTGATTGAAAAACTTTTATAGCTTTCAAATGGTATCACATTTTTTGAATCCAAAACATCTGTCACATTCTATGATTCACATAATATAGGATTACAAAAAGAAAAATTGAATTTCATGAAGTTTTGACCAAGTTAAAGTGGTTAGACACACGAGTTTTATATATTTTTTAAAAGTTGTAATAAAAAATTCATAATTAATTATTCACTTGAGAAAAAATTACAAAAAAATATGCATCACATCAGGACATGAATCCTATACTTATATCTAAAATCTTATAAAAAAATATTACCATTTTATTGTGGTTAGGGTGGTCTGACAGAAAGCTACTTCTTATTTTTTCCTAGAATTTTAAGTACTACTGCATTGAAATTTCAAATTTTCACCAAATAGATTTTTTTGTTTTTTAAAAAACGTACATATTTTTCAAATAATATAGATAACTTATTCAAATTTTAACATCAAATTGCCTAACTTTGATTTTTCTAAGGTTTTTGTCACTTAAGAGGCTATTTTTTCCATGATGATCCTACACATACCCATGCTAATAACAATCATAAATGCAACCTAACTGTTATAGAAACTATGGGGGGTGTTTTGAGAGTATAAAAAGTTGTTTACCTAGCCTAAAACTTTTTATTTTTGAGCTATGGAGGACTCATTCGCCTTCAGGGGCGAATCGGTCATTTTAGGGTTTCAAAAAATTGATTTCAAGATCATGTACCTTGATGTTTGAAATCTTGAAATCTCGGTTACCAAGTTTTGGAAGCCTATAGTTAATTGTGCAGAGCTCTTTCCATGATCTTGCACTTGGAATGGCAACTTTTGCAACTTTGTAACTTTCACAACTTTGCTCCAAATCTTGTTCAACGTGATCTTCAATCTGTAAACCTACAATAATACACTCAAGGGAAAGAAAAAGTTTTTGATTTTTAGTGAATGTGGGTTTTCCTTAGTCAAATCCCTTGTAGGTAATTAAACCAAATGATGAAATGAAGGAAATGAAGCATGCAAGTGCAATAATGTAAATGATATCACCTTAGATTTTGTCTTGTGATGCAAATCTGCAAACAATCATTGAGTGGCCATGAAGAATGTAGATCTTGGATGTAGGATGATGCTTTTAAATGAATCCCCAATGCAATATTCACTTCTTAGATTAACACACATGAATGCATTAAACCCTTGACATGATGATAAGACCTTGAATTGCTATAATTAATCTTTGAAATATTCCTTGAAATGCTATAGTACTTGATCACTTGAATGCTTGAATGCTTGATACACTTATTAGCTTGTGTTAGGAGAAAGAATGTGAATTAACCCCTTATTAATACTAAATTAGGAGATTAACCCCAACATTCAAAGAACTAAGGCTGAAAAAAGATCTAAAAAAAAGATAATTAAATTCCCACCAGAATGAAATTCAAAAACAAGGCTCTCATTAAGGGAAGACCCATTCGCCACAAAAGGCGAATGGGTCCAGGCTAAGTTTCTAGGGAAAATCTTTGGGGATTTGAAAGAAGGCCAAAAACTCATTCCAGATCAACTAAGAAAGGGGGTTCCTATTAAGGGAGGACCAATTCACCATTAAGGACAAATGGGTCGTAGCTCATCTTACCAAGACCAAACTTTTCCCAATGAAATAATTTGATATTTAATTTATAATTTTTGAGAGAGATCCTTGGGAGGTGTCAAAATTAAGGCCTAAAAAGGGGGTTAATAACTCCACTTAACCTCATTGAATTAAGGCTAGCTAGATAAATGTGAAATTTATTTTTAAAACACTTTACAAAACTTAAACAAGGTACAAATTATGCATATTTTATTTAGGAAGGGGCACATAAGGTTTAATTAAGCAAATAAGTCCTATAAAAGTGTGAAAGTGTGTTACAACACTTCGTAACACCCTTGCAAAGGACCAATTAAAGCATGTTTTAGTTAAATAAAGGTCCTAAAATGATGCGAATGTGTACAAGACATTACAACACCACTCCAAGAGACCATTACTTCAGTTTTAATGTCAATTATCAAATCAAGTAAGAAAAGGGATACTTTTTCCATTACTATAGTTTCATTATCTAGAAAAAATAGTTTAAGCATAACAATGCGAGAGTCAATATAGATTTTTATTGAATTTTTAAAAATATATTTTAAAAACTAAAGCTTTTTTCCTTTTCAAATTTTAGAGAAGGGTGGTAGAAATATGAGAATTATTTTGGAGAGCATTGGAAATCCTAATTTTAAACCTCACTTTTCTCTCATATCATTACAATAACAATTAGGAAAGGAGAATTAGAAATAAAAACAAAATTTTCTAAGTTGAATGAGTAATTATATGTACTTTTATAAAACACTGTCAAAACAATATTCTAAAAAAATGAATGGAGATCCCAAAGAATCAAATATAAAGACTTAAAAATAAAATATATTTTTTAAATTATTTTGTACAACTACACTAATAATAACAAATGGATCATAAATAAATATTAAATTATAAAAATTAAATTCAAAAGCTTAAGCACAATTCAAAATTAGTATCTTTGATCACAATTCATGTTATAGAGTATAAGTTAAGATTAGTAATTTAGAATACACATTCATATTATATCTTATATGTAATGTAGTAACACTATTTATTGCTTCTTATCACTCAAAAAAAAATTCAAAAGTGAAGATGAAAGATATATGATAAAATTGATTTTATGTCATCAATGTCATCTAAATAGTTAAAATTTGTATATCCTACTAGAGTAGGCTCTCCTCCATATTTGTATTTAAATCCAAGTTCATAAGTAACTTGAATGTATTTATTATTATTGTTTCTTTTTTTATTTTGAATGTGTGGATTTTCAACGTATCTAGATATAATGCCAACATCATATACAATATATGGTTTGGTTATAGTGAAATATAAGAGACTTCGAAAAAGTTGTCTATATAATTTTCTCTCCACCTTATTTTGATTAGAGTTATGGGTATGTGCAAGATCATCATGGAAAAAACGGGCCCTTAAGTGGCAAAAAAATTAGAGAAATTAGAGTTAGGAAACTTGACATAAAAATTTGAATAAGTTATCTATATTATTTCAAAAATATGTAAGAATAGAATCTGTAGCAAATTGAATTTAGTTTCTAAACTACTAGGTTTGTTTTAAAAAAAAAAGAATCTATTTGGTGAAAATTTAAAATTTCAATGCAATAGTACTTAAATTTCAGGGAAAAAATAAGAAGCAGGTGTTTGTCTGACCAACCTAACCACAATAAATGGTAATATTTTTTAATTATATTTTAGGTATAAATAGAGGACTCATGTCCCAATGTCATGCATTTTTTTAGTAATTTTTTTCCAAGTAAATAATTAATTATGCTTTTTTTATTACTACTTTTCAAAAATATAAAAAACTGGTATGTCTAACCACCTTAACTTGGTCAAAACTTTATGAAATTCAATTTTTATTTTTTTAATCCTATATTATGCAAAGCATAGAATGTGACGCATGTTTTGGATTCAAAAAATGTGATATCATTTGAAAGCTATAGATATTTTTCAATCAATCTATCAATCGGGACTTTAGTCATAATTTGAATAGAAAATGAATAATAATTACTTATTTAATTCAAAGTAAAGTATAATTTATATTGGTGGAAAGATGAGAATCTCCTTTAAAAACCCTTTTTTGTTTCATCAATTGTGGGTAAAAAAATGTTGCCAGCCACATACCCATCATCTTGCCACTTTTAGGCCCATCATCATCCTGCACATACTCTTACACTAAATTTTAGTCCTACATCACAAGGTATACTAGATTGTTTACAGTAAATTAGATTAAATTTTATCAATACATAAAAAAAATATTTGGTTTGAAAAAGCATAATCCTTCCTTCTTCTTTCCATACTTGTATACCCAAACAATAGTGTATCAGCTCTAGGTTTTTTATTTCATTTTTTTTTTTAGTTGATACTTGGTGCTTTTAATGTATGTTGAGGGAGCTCTTGTAATGATTATGTCATCCAAATATAGTACAATAATAACTTTCTTATCAACACATGTGTGAATCAACTTTGTTTCTTTTAAATTGGGCTTCTTTAAAGTAGACATTTATTTTGGAGTACCTTGTCCTTGGAGCTTGTTTAAGACCATATAGTGATTTATTAAGTCTACATACTATATTTTATTCATCAACTTTCATGGCAGTTATTGCATGTTAATTTCTTTCTTTAAATCAACGTGTAGAAATACACCTTTTACACCCATTTGAAAAAAATCCTACAATTTTTTTTAGCTAAAGAAATTATTGTATAAGAGGTCCCATTTTTGCAAGTTGAGCAAAGGTTTCATTATAGTCAATACCTTATATTTGTCAGAAACCTCTAAAACGTTCCTTTCCCTGTACTTATTAATAGCTCCATTTGATGTATTTTTTTTTTGTAGGTCCACTTGCAACCAACTACACTTTTACCTTTTAGAAGAGTTTTAAATTCCCAACATACATTTTCATTATAGAGTTGAATTCATATTGCATAGTTCCTTCCCATTCATATTTTCATTTTTCTTCCTTATATTTACTTGAAGCACGACAACTTGCATGACCATAGTTATAAGAGAATAGTTAGAAAAAAATATCTTTAGTCCTTCTTGGTGGATTTATTAAGTCCTTGTAGTCTTTCTCGTGTCTTCATCATCACTTCCACTTGATGATTCAACTTGTGTTCATTATCCTCCTATAGAAGATGACACACATTTATTTGAATCGCTAGTGTAAATAAAATTATCTTATGAAATCAAGATTAGAAATAAAGATGGCATTGAATTATCATCTACAATATCTCCATCAAACCATACATTCCTTTTGATATGTGTTTCTCTTGTTTTAGGATAATATAACCCATATGCTTTTGAATCCTCACTATACCTAATTATTTTTTACGTCTCACTCTTCTTATCTAGCATGTTTCTTTTCTACAAGGAATATGAGCATAGGAATTACATCCAAAATAATTTAAAAGAAGACATTTTCAGGATTTCTACCACTCCATGTCCCTTCTAGTGTTAAGTTTATAACTACCTTAGTAAGTGTTGTATTCAAAATATGTATTGTAGTATGAGTTGCTTCAACCCAGTTTTTAGCATCTATATTTCTATATTGTAACTTGCATCTAGCCATTTGTATGATATTTATTTTCTTTCTTTTTACAACTCCATTTTGTTGGGGCAGGTAAGAAATAATTGATTCCATCTTTATTCCATGTTTAAAAAAATCTAAAAAAAAAAATTCTTATATTCAATACCTCTATCTATCCCTATTATCATTATTCTAAAGTGAGAACATACATTGGTCCTATGAGTGATGGTGTTTTGAAAGGAACCATTAGATCACTATAAATTAGATTTAAAGGATCTTTTTTCTCTCCATGATTTTCCTTTCAGAAAACTTTCCCCATGTTTCTTTCCAATTATACATCCTTCACATATGTTGTATCTTCTAAGATTTTTGGAAGTCCATGTATCATATATAGTTTCTCCATAATATTGACACTTTAATTGTTGACATGTGTCATATCCCATGCCATAACATACTCATATCATCATATTTGGAAAAGTACACATATGCTCATTTCAACTTTTTAAAGTAAATTCTTGAAATTTACATAATTCATTCACCATTTTAACAATTAAAGTTAGTTTATTATTATCCTTCACATCCTTGATTAAGCATTTGTCTTTGCAAACTCTACCTAATACCCTTAATTTGCAATTTGAAGTAATGAAGATAGATGTTTTTTAAATTTGGATGTAGATTGACATTTCTGAACATCCCATTAACAACTTGAACATTTGCAATTCCTTTAACATCCAGAACACTATTAGTTAAATATTTTTTCTCTATAGCACTATCATTTCTTAATGATTCAAATTATTCTTTTTATGAGAAATTTGTTATGTAGTAACATAATCAATACTCCAATTATCCTTATAAGAACTATTTGGCTTAAATGCAACAAAAACGGCATTAATGTTAGAGTCAAAAGTTTTTGTAAAATTATTTATGATCCTTTTTATATCCCTAATTCTCTTATAGCATTTATTTACTTTTTGAGTTGGCTTACCATAATAATTACATTTTATTTTTCTTTTATTCCTACTATCATTATGATCGTTGACTGGAGTGTATCTAGTTTTATGTTTTCAATTCCTTTCGTTTCAATGATTACCTTGTGTCTTTTTGTAATTATTTTTCCTCTCCATTATGAAAGCCTAAGGCTCATCAACTAAATGACCCACTTTCTTTGACTTGATATTTTTCTTCCTACACTATTTTAGCACATAACTATTAATAGTATTGAGCCTAGTTAGAAATGATTGATGATATCTTGCAAGAATTTCTAAAATTGTATACACAAAATATTCATCAATCATATCATTTCCAATAGAAGAAAGTTCATTTTTATTTTCCTTTCAGTTTCCTAGATGTGGGACTAGATCTTGTTAATACGATAATTCATTTTGTACAATCTTATGGTGAGAGTTAGCATCCATACATCACCTAAATTTTCACATGTATTTTTCAAAATAGCTCACGCTTTGACTGCACTTGTTTCATTGCAAACTTTTAGAAAAACCTCTTCAAAAAGTGTAAGCTTGATCAATGCTCTAGCTTTTCTATCTCTTTTATGCCAATCTTCTTCATCTTTTCCAAGGCTTTCTAGTCTTTGTTCACTAGCATAAATAATTTTATAGCATTTTTGAAGTGTTAGAAAAATCTCCATATGAGGCACCCACTCAAAATATATATATTTTTTTCATTTGATTTTATGATAAGTAAAAGAATGACAATGGACTCCATCATGCTAAATTTTATCATTTTTAGATGGGAATGAAATTGAAAATAACGTTCAGATTTCTTGAACCACGGTTATTTTTATAAAATAACTTCTAAAAAATTGAAAATCCCTTTACTACAATATAATATACTTCGCCACAAAAAAATTGCTATTACTCCTCACAACTGAATCACAACCTACATAATTCACAAGCCACACTACAAAACACACATATCCCTGCCCAAGATTTGAGAGTCCTTTAATACTATACTAAATAAATAGAATATTTGAAATAGAAAAAAGCATAGCAGCAAATTAAAATATATTATATTATATATTATCATTACACAAACCACATATCAAATTATTTATTTCTCCTCATTGTAGAATGGTAAAATGACTACTGAATTTTTAGATTTGACACGCATTTCTAAAAGATCTTAGAATGATTAATAAACGTTTATAAAGTTGAAAGTTTCCATATACTAGAATGTTCCACAAACTGAAATATTCAATAAATAGATATTATCTCTAGCACGGAAATATACATTCTCTAAACAAACATTATCTTCAACACTCATTCAACATAGCCTCGTACATGATCTCTTCAGTTGGGTTTGAGATTGCTTCAGTGGGATATACAACATCATAAGGATGAGGAGATCCAGTACGCAGGAAGCATAAAAGCTTATCATACTCACAACCCATATTCACCAGCTCTTCTTCCATGGCTGCCAACTGAGATTTCAGTTTGGCTATTTTCTCCTACAACTTGTGGACTACACTGCCAAGTCCATGGACGGGATACTTCAGTCTTGCGCTTGCTTCATACACCATACTATTAACTGCGCCTGCTCTTTGCTCACCCTCCAGACCCTGAACAAACACCTTATAAATAAACGTGGAATTTGGAAATTAAAGATTTGGAATGAGCAAGAGCAATGCAGATGGTATGACAAAACTCATTGTAAACAGATGCCTAAAGACACCAGATAGTGGCGTTGAAAAACAAGCAGATAAGGTTGCTAAATCAAAAGACATTTTCTTAGGAAAAAAATTGAAGCCATGGTTACAAATTACTTGAAGCAGTTTGATGACATTGCTAGTTCCAAATACTCTATGCACGATTGCAAACTTGTCTGGATCATCCGAACGAAAATAAGGAGCCAAAACACATTCTTCAGAACATTTTTTGTAGTGCACTCTACAGGCCATACAAGATACTATCTTTCTTTTCGCCATGTCTACTTGGAATAAATCTTTGACATAGATATTTTATAATGCAGGCTGATCAATCAACCAGCTATTTTCGCACCTGAAATGTACCGAATGTCCTGTAAATCCGGCTTGATTTATATAGTTATTGACTTTATATTCAAAATAAAATAGTTGAAAACCTGAATTTTAATTTGAAAATGGCAAAGCAGCATATAATTTCTGTATAATAGTCGTCTTTTAATGCCCATGTTTTAAACAAGCAAATACATGTCTGACATCATATTCTAATTGATCAATAAAAACGAAAATAAGGCTGCGGTGTACAATATGCTTACGATTATGAGAACATTACGAGAAAAAGAGACAAAAAATAAATATAAGCATGCGGCAACACCGGAAGGTGCGATTCACGACGTGTAAATTTCCTGTCATCTGGCACAATACGTGGGCGGAGAATGAAAAATATCATCCGCCAGAATTCTGTCAGTACGGAAGATTCGTTGCGTATTTGAAAAAGTAACTGACCGTGGAGTTCCGTAATTAGTAAGAGAGACCTGAATCAAGTTTGTAACCGTGATTTTTGCAACTTCGACTTTGGTGAGCTTTGGTTTGGATCAAAAAGTATTTATGCACCCACAAATTCAACTGTTACTGTACAACACCAGCAATTATGTTGAATTCTCGAATAGATTATGGTTTAGAGATGTTAATATTTAACTGTGTTAATTCTTTTGAAGAAAAACGAGGAGTACTCACGCTGAATGATGATGTTGTCCCTACAAATGTTTGGCGCAGTCCAAATGATAAAGGACCTCCTCCTTCACATTTTGACTAGCTGTTTAGACTTTGTTCAGGCTTACTCTGATGTAAGAAATTCAGAACTAATGTGCAGGGTTCTAACTCAAGAAAGGGTGGGTGTTTTAGGTTACTATGTGTTTGATACACTGATTTTTTTTTTAAATTATAATGCAAAAAATTGCATACCACTACATCTTCACATTATATTTGCGACCCACATTTGTGTCCATCTCCCTTAGCATGTTTTTAGTATCACTTGGCATTTGTGTTAGCCTTTATTCATCCATGGTTCGAGGTTCATTCTTCTTGTGGTTTCTACTGACTTCTAACTATGGTAACCTTGTCATTTCTTAGTTTTTGGCCATTATAGGAGCTATAAATATTTTGAAACTAGCACATTATATAGACATATACATGACACACTAGTAGGCTATGATAGTTTACTATTAAATAATCATTTCTAAGCATTTCATATTTGAGTCAAGATCTCTGCCATACTTCTTGTACACAAGAGTGAAAATATAAAGACACAATATTGTTGCAAATGATGCAATTCTCTTATTCACAAAATGAATATAACTAGCAGTTGCACAATATTCAATGACCAACGGAATAGCCAATAGGCACAGATCGATTTTGTTTTGTTCTAAAGTTCTCCCCGCTTGTGTCAGTATCAGACTAGATGAGATCCCGGTGGGGGAAACCAAACATTGATGCTCAAACATATCCATTCCATCGACGTCTAGAAGAAAAGGGAAGAATTTAACCAACACATATGGTTCTTCCAGCAATGGATGGCCATGAGGATGGGGAATGCCCTTACCCAGTGAAGTAGTGGACAAAGTCCTTTCCAAACCAACCAACATGTCCTTCCTAAACAACTGCTCTATGATCACCCTCAAATTAGCCTTGGAAACCCCCACATCTAACAAACCAGCCAAGACACGGGACAAAATGTTAGAGTCTAGCCAATATCCCTCTACACCTTCCATCAAACCTTTACCAATGATGCATTTTACTCTTGTGAAGGTAAGATAATCCAGGTGTTGAATTATCCGACATAGCCGAAGAGAAGTCATTGGGCAAATATATATATCTCACTCGTATACACACACTCCCTCTTTCTTCTTCTCTACCTTCATCTCTATCTCTCTATCTTTTTTCCTATGTATACCTTTTTCTATTATTTATCTCTATCACCTTATTTCTCTCTTTCCCCCTCTATCTCTATCTACCTATCTCTTCCCCCCCTCTCTATTTCACAAAATGAATATAATTACATAAGATATACATTCCACATAAAGCAAAACAAGCTAAAAATCAATCTTATCCTAGGTAGATAGTAAGATACACAACTAAAATTAGGAAACTAATATTCTAATCATGACTCTCTAATTAACTTAAGATACTATGCTCAATACTATGCTTAGGATAAATATGACCAATTTATAAATATTACACTAACACCCCCCCTTAAGTGCAATTTAGGGAGGCTACACACTTAAGCTAGAAAATAATGATGGGTCCTTGCAACAAGGTGTGATCAAGTATCCATGAACAACATAAACCTCTCATAAATAGAGAAAAGGAGAAAAAACCTTTCTCCAAAATAGAGAAACAAGCAAGAAAATATTTTTAAGTGATGGTGGAATTAATTAAACAATAAGACCCCCTAGAACTAGATCCATCACAAGGATACAATCATGAAACCACCCATAAGAGGGAAAGATAGAGACTATGTAACCTTCCATCATTATAGATTCTCTTGTACCAAAAGAGGATGTTTAAACATGAATATATAAACTAATACACTTGTGGAAAGTGTGTTAGAAATCTCAAATAGATTGAATAACCCAAGGAAGTTTTTAAGAGAAAATCAAATTCACATATATTGGAAAATTATAAAGAATGCAAACCTGAACTTTGAGAGATTATGCAATGTTGATATGATGCCTTATTTATATAAGCAACATGGTGAGGAATAGGATTAGACAAGTGATGATAAGTTCCTTAATCCTATCAGATGAAACAACTAAATCATAACAACCTAGGACACAAGCATTAAATAAATACCAACTAGATAAGATAAGTGACAACTAATGCTTTAGTATAAAGATTCTTTCCTAGGAACTAAGTGGATTTAACAATGTAAATAGGACCTAAATGGGTAAAACACCTATTTACACCAACACTACCCTGAAGTATAGCTTTGGGAGTACTTATGCAAATGACACAAAGATGGGTCCTAGCTAGGAGTTCATGTTAGGTAGCCATGTACAAATACAAATGCAATCTCTTACAAACAAAAAAAAGGAGAAAACCCACTGGGACAAAAATCCTTCCAAAAGAGAGTTCAAAAATATAATAATGCTCTCCATCAAAAAATGAGAGAAAAAAACCCCATTCGAGGAAAAAGATCCCTTATAAGAAAGATGAAGAAGAGACTATTCAGCTCCCCATCAATGAAAATATCCATCACAAATCCAATCAATCTCCATATACAAAAGAGATGACACTTGAGAGACCATATAGCCCCCCACAATGAGATAACATGTTGCAAAGAAGCATTGGAAGAAAACTTGTGGAGTAACACTAGAATCCTTAATTATCCAAAAAACTAAGGAAAGATAACTCGGATGCTAGAAACCATATTAGAGTCACTCAAAGACTCAGGTGAGAATCATGATAAAGCAATAGTAGGCTTGATGCCAAGGAACTTTCAAAAACTTGCAAACATGGTGTGGGCATCTATAAAAATCTGCAAACAACTAAACTTCAAGCAATGGGTTAGTGTTTTGCAAACTCTATCAAAATGCCCCTATGAAATACCTTGCAAATGCTTAAAAAAAATGCAACAAAAGATGAACGAAAACTACAAGCATTATGAAAGCAACCACAAGTTACCTATTCCATCGTGGATTGGTGTCACATGTGCTAGTGACCCTTTCCCAATCCTTGATCAAAGCTCAAGATGATGCAAGTGCAATGGAGATGATGGGCAAGATGAGCTCTCAAATTAAGAGAGTAACCTTGCATAAAAGTTGTGGATCCATGAATTAGAATGAAGGCCTTCTTTTATAGATTTTCTTCATGAGAAATTGGCCAAGATGGTGAATGTGGGACTAAAGATCCTCCAATGAGAAGAAGACACTTGTCAAGTGGTGAGTGGTCAATGGTTGTGCAAGATTTGGGAAGAGTGCCCATGAGAAGGAGAATTTGAATTCAAATTTTGCAATAAATTTTGAGAGGGGGACAAGAAAAATAGCAATAAATGCAATGTTGGACTTGTCATGTTGAGGGAAAATGAGGGTTTTTTAATAAATCAATAAAATTGATTTATTTGTGCAAGTGGAGATATCTAGAGAATGCAAGTGGGCGAGATTAGTATTTAATCATGATTAGATTAAATAAATGATGATTATATTAATTTAATGGTTTTTAGATGATTTTGACTTTTAGGATTTAAATATTTGATTTATTTAAATCAGAAAAGGATGGAAGATGCATTTTTGAGATTTTAATTAAATAAAGTTTGATTTATTTAATTAAACTATGATGTGAGCCTTTGATTTATTTAAATGATAAGAACCTGATTTACCAGGTGAATGGATGTGATGAATTTGATTTATTTATTGAGCAGATGAATATGCATAATGCAATTTTGACGTGTCTACATTTTGCCCCTCTTTGAAGCAATGTACTTGTTTCATTGGTTCAAAGAATAACTTGCCGCAATCAAAATAAAAAAAAAAATCTGATTTTTCGGATGCCCCAGTGGAAAGAAGTACACTGGTACATTGCCCCCTTGAGAGATCGAGCGAAAAGATTTGATTTGAGGGTCGATCTCACGATAAAGAGGTTCAAAGTGGATGGTTATGGATGACGATGCAAATGAAATGATTTTAACATGCTTAGAATAACAAATCTATATTATCCTAAACAACTTAAATGATGATATGATATGAGATGGATGAGATTGATGATGTGATATGTTGTAATTATGCAATGGATGATTTATGAGATGTTTAGACTAACATATCTATATTATGATGATGATACAAATGCAATGTATGTGAAATGATCAATGGATGCATGATGGATGTATGATGGATGAATTGGTGATGATGATTAACTATTCATGCTGTGATGTTAGTGCGGAAAAAGAAGAAATTAGATGATGACAGGAGGATCCAACAAGCCAACATTATGAGAGATGAAGATGAGAAATGACGATGAGAAATGATGATGATAGATGGATGATTTGTTTATCGAGGATTGGGATTTTAAAAGGATCACTTACTTTATGTTTGATAACACGCCTAAGCGCGATGCATCAAGGTATAAAGGACCAGGATGGCGTTGTACTTAGTGTAACCTTGCTAGGATGCACTTTAGAAGTTTCAAACATCTCCAACCAAAACATGGAGAGGTATAACCAATCAATGCTTGATAGTCAACAAGGCATTCAAAACATCCTCCATACATATCTAACAAAGCAAGTATTCACCAAGTTATTTTACAAGAACGTCCAACAAGCACAATAGACAAAAGGATAATGATCGTTGCCCCATTCCTATCTCTCTAAATCCTTCGTTCAGATATCATCGAGAGGTCTTGGACTGAGCGCAATAAGATAAGTCAAAAGAAAAAGGCCAAGCACACAAATAAGCTGATGTCCTTCAATACCACTAACCAAAAGGGAATGTGTTTTTAAGGATAAGAACCAAAACTTATTGCCAAAAGATAATGCCCATTGTAGGAAGGATACATCCTAGGACATGTTAGTGGATGATGGCACGTCATTTTGTTTATCCAAAATGTTCTTTCTGATAAATAATGCCCCTTGTAGAAAGGATTCATCCTAGGACATGATGTTATCAGATGATTGATATTGGACTGTTTGGATGATGGACTATTGACACAAAGACTTGACCAACTTGTTCACGTACTAACTTAGACTTGAGACTTGACACTTTTGAGATTTACTTTTAACCTGCTAGACTTGTTTCTAACTGTTTCACCAAAGGTTGAGGATGACGATCAGTTTATTATGAATGGTGTTTATTGCGGGTGCAAGCGAGATGAGGCAGATGAATTTTTTCAAATATTTGGATGTTTTTGGAGTTTTGCAATGTTTTGAGGCTATTTTTGGTATTTTTCAAGGTTTTACAAATGTTTTGATTTTTGATTTTCCAGTGTTTTTGGGATTTTCTGAGAGTTTGACCAAAGAACTAACATAAAGACCTATCCTAGGGGCCTCCAGGGCTTATCAACAGATTAGCCTTGCCTATGTTCAAGCTCAGAGATGACGTAGTTCGACTAGAGAACCTTATTTTTGGCTTTTTGACTGACTTTTTGACTTGTTTTTGGATTTTGATATGTTTTGAATGTTTTTGGATTTTTTTTAATTTTCTGATGTTTTTGGATTTTCTGATGTTTTGATGTTTTTGGACTTTTTGATGTTTTTGGATTTTCTGATTTTGAGGACTTTAAGACCATACACGAATCCAATCCGATGAGAATGTGCCCCCAGCATGATGCAATAGACTACTCCGATAAAGGCAGGACAAACTAACCTTGAGGATGGGCTGAGTAGTACTAGGAGGGATCATGATGCGAAAACAGGACCAAGCTATGGTGCAGATGCAAGTGAATGTGTGATGGGTGGAGATATGGATGCGATGGATGATGGAAGTGAAATGGATGGATGATGTAGAACAAGCCATAAAGGTCCTGGTGGATGAAAAGTGCTTATTTACACAAGGCGCCTATTTTCCAGGTTTTCACCGAGGTACTTGCCCAAAGTGCCAACGAAGTGGTTTCAACTAGAGGACGATTTTTTTGATCCTTTTTCTTATTTTTTTGGATTTTTTGCTTTTTTGATTTTTTTGTTGTTAGCAAGACACCTGTTTGCTAGGTTTTCGCCAAAGTAACCATTTTTTAAGGACTTTTTATGATATTTTTTGGATTTTTGGTTCTATACCTAGAAGAATTAGGCATAAACTTTTTGAGATGGGAGCTATTCATGGGCTCCTGCAGAGGTTCCCCTTTGAGTGTTGATAACTGATATGCCCCTAATTTTTTAGCTTGCTGTGACGATGAAAGGCCCTAACCAATTGGGTTCGAACTTGCCTTTGCTGCTGGGATTTGGGACATTCTTCTGATTTTCTTTTAAGACCAATTCTCTGACTTGGAAACTCCTGCTTCTGATCTTCTTGTTGTAGCTTCGTTTGAGTCTATTCTGATAGACTTGTAAGTGATTCAAAGCATCTATGTGTCTCTCATCCAGTAACTCCAACTCGTTTAATCTTGACACCCAATAGTCCTCATCAGTGATGAGATTTTGCAATGATATTCTAAGGGATGGGAATTCGATCTCAATAGGTAGTACAGCTTCTGATCCATAGACCAAGGAGAATGGGGTGGCGCCGGTGGGTGTGCGGATGCTGGTTGATAAGCCTAGAGGGTGGGATTAAGCTGCAAGTTCCGATCACGACCTGCGTCATTGACTATTTTCTTGAGGATTTTGAGGATGGTTTTGTTAGGTGGCTTTTTCTTAGCCATTGCCTTGGGGATATCTGGTGGAGAAGTGATGCTGGATTTTGAATTTCTTGCACAAGTTGCGAAACTCTTGGTTCTTGAATGGTGTCCCATTATCTAAGATAATGGCTTGTGGGACACCATAACGACAAATGAGATAGTTCAAGATAAATTTTGAGATTTGCTTCCTGAGTGATATAGGTCATGGGTATGGCTTCCACCCACTTTGTAAGTACTCAGTTGCCAGTTATGATAAATTTATGGCCATTGGATGAGTGGGGTGATTTTGCCAATGAGGTCGAGTCCCCATTGTGAAAAGGCCATGGTGTGACGATCGGATGGAGCTCTTGAGCTGGAGCATGGATGAGATCCCCATGTTGCTGACATTGTAAACACCTTTTAGCATGATCATGTGCTTCTCTTTCCATCATGGGCCAGTAATACCCCAGCCTCAGCAGTTTCTTGGCAATGGTCATTCCACTCGAGTGTGAGCCATAGATACCGTTATGAACCTCGGTTAGAGTGGTTAATGCCTCCTCAACATTTAGATAGCGTAGTAAAGGTACCTTCTATGCTTCTACGGTATAAGGTATCTCCTAGGATGACAAATCTAGATGCCTTTTTAATAAAGGTTCATTTTAGGCTCGATGGTAGGTCAGCGGGTATGACTCCTATTCGAAGATAAGTGTAGATGTCATGATACCAAGGATCGCTAGGACCAATGATTTCACACACATATTCTGATTCTCGTACCTCAAATGTGGGAATGAGAAGCTGTTCGATCAAAAATTCATATTTCGGCATGTTGTGAGGGATGTCTACTAGAGACCCAATTGTAGCCATGGCGTCAGTGGCTCTATTGTTGGTTCTTGGAATCTACTCAAATGTTATGTCAATGAAGGATTGTTTGAGAGTCTCCACCAATTTCTTGTATGGAGTTAGTTTGTCATCCTTAGTCTGATATTCATCACTGACTTGATTTATGATCAACTGAGAGTCTCCGTAGACTTTGAGGGCTATGATATTCCATTGCACTGCCATCCTGTGACCTATAGTCAAAGCCTCGTATTTCGCTATGTTGTTCATACAAGGGAATGCTAGTTTGTATGACCGTGGTGGTCGCGCCCACAAAAGGATATGAAAATCACAGTAAAACCTTTCTTGGGAATTGGACATTCCAACATGTGACTAATATCTCTCTATGGACATTCATTTACTTGTCAAACCAGGGGACGTATACTTTAAATGGCGTAGCACAATATATGCACTAAGGATTAGTTTCGATCAAAACTTAAAAAAAATAAATACTTGAAAGGAATTCTATCTACGCTATAGCAAGGTATTGCAAAGTTCTTTTAACTCAACTATGATTTAATCAAAATAGAAACCATAATAGCTACGACTGAAACACAAACTGTGAACTGGCCTTATGCTACAGGGACAGGCATAGGGATGGACTCCCTATGCAGCAGGAGCAATATAAGACTAAGTTTGTATGAAAACTTCAAAGATGAAAGCTAATTGACACTATTACATAGAAGGGCGTTTTAAGACATTTTTTGAGACAATTATTTAGTAAATTGTCTTAATTTAAGACAAAAAAAAAACTGTGTATTGTCTCAATTATTGTCTTTAAGCGGGCGTCTTAAACTATTGTCTTAAAAATTGTCTTTATAAAGACAATATGAAACATAAGTGTTTTTGTCTCTTTAGAGACAATTTCACTTTTGTCTCTTTAGAGACAATAGTTAGGATTAAAGACATATTGTCTCTCTGGAGACAATAATTGGGATTAAAGTCTAGAAACAATATAAAAAATATATTAAAAAATAAATAATTTATTTTAAATATTTTTTGTGTGATTTTCAACATTCAATGTTTGAAAATAATAGAAAATAACATCAATTAATTCATACACATAATAGAAACAAAACTTTTGAAAGCCAAAATGCTCATTTTATTGATAGAAGATGGTCTTGCAACCATACACAGTTTGAAAATACATGTATCTCTTGCTTTGAAAATGGGTTACAAAATGTTTTGTTTCAGTCTAAAACTAAAAAATCTGAGTTACAATGTCAAAGTGACTAGAATGAAACTGTGTCAAGTTTACAATTCTATATCAAAATCAAAAGAACTAATTACAAATATCCACTCTGTCAACTATTATATCCAATCTTTAACCTTCTGAATGCTTGCAAATTGTTACTACATGTGCTTAAACTGTCCTTATATGCCTGCATGCTTCTCAATTGCCCATCAATACCTTCTTAGATGCTTGCAAAATGTTGTTACAGGTGTCAAACTGACCTTTTTCCTTCCCAACTGCTCCTTTATGCTTTAAAACTGCCACTTGAAAACTCTATCTGTTGTCCTATGTCAAAACAAAGCAATTAGGCAATTACTTCATCAATCTTCATCTAACACAGATCAAAATTATAGTAACTACTAACCAAATAGATTTGCACTACTGACCTTGTATTATTTGCTTTATAATACAAAATAAAATAATACAGATAAGAAAAGAACAAACACTAACAAAATATAGTAACACATAATAACGTAAAACACACCATGAAAATTATAGTAAAACACAAATAAAGTAAAACACGCCATGAAAACACTCAAAATCCCAATACTTATTTCCATCGTAAAGCTCTCAAACTGAAGCTTATTATCACTCTCTTCTCAGCATGAAGCTTATTATCACTCTCTACTCAGCATAAACTCAAAACCAGGAACTTATGATAATTTAGGACTGAGCTGATGCACTTTTATACTATATCATGGGCAGCAGACTGGGGCCTAGTTTCAAGAAACATTTAAAGAGCCTCATATTTTATCCTGGGGACTAATTTCAGATTGAATGGGCAACCAAACGCTATGTTGCTGCTCTTTATTTATACAGAAATGGATAGTAGTTTGCTTCCACTTCTCTACATTCTACCAGTCATAGGTATTGTTGGGCAAATACAATTAACAACAACTCAAAGGCTTCCTCTTATTAAGATTTCAAACTTTTTGTTTGTTGTACATTATTTCAGTTAAGATGGCACGTTGGAGTTCAAAAATAATACAAACTATTCCTCTGCGTGGGTTTAACACTTGTTGCTATTACTTGGTCAAACGCCTCTTCCAAAGGCTGCACATGAATACAATGTTTACAACTCTATTTAACAATGTTTGGCACCACATTTGTCTACCTTTAATGTTTTAAACAACTATTAGAAATGGATTTTTAACTTGCCACCATAGCGCGTGGCTTTGGCTGCCTAATAAGTCCACTTTCATATGTATATGCTACAACCTTTAAAACTGTTGCAATACTTACCCTTGGCGTGGCGGATTTTGTCACTAAAATGGTTGCGCTCAAAGACTTTGACCAAATTGCATCCTATTTAGTTAAAGAATTCCTTTCATGGAAATCTTATCTATATAAATTTTGTTTTCCCATGATAGATTCAAAAGATTACAAATAGTTCTGAAACCCTATTGAACACTTGAGAATAATATCTGAAATCTGTTGTGACCTTCCTTCAATGCTCCTGTGAAATAGTCTCTATTATCTATTTCCAGGTAATGGTGAAATTGTCTCTCAGTGCCATCCAAGTCTTGTAGATAGGCTTGACAATCTATTACAAGCCCACATAGGGAAGCTAGAATGTTAAATGGAAAACAGGGAATTATTGGTTCTGCCAATCTTGAGTGCTTATTTATATGCTTCACTTTTGAGTTTATGTATTGTGTTCTAGATAAGTTTTCTTCCATCGACAATAAGACATTTATCTTTGTTCTTTATTTATCCAACGTGCTCTTTGTTTCACTGTTTTGATAGCTATGTTGTTTCAGGAAATTTCCACTTCATTTATTCTTCGGCTTTCAAAGGAATACGCTGCATACAAAGACATTGTTTAGCCAATTCAACTTGCTATCTATGAACTTAAATTTTGATTGTCATTGGCAGTGGGAGCTGCTCTGGAAAAACATTTTTGTAATCTAGTTGGAGCAAACAATTTTGATAAGATAATTGTAAGGTTCTTTCTTCAATGCTTCTATTATGCTTTCATCACTTTCTTTGTATTCCCTTCAAATACATTTCATTCTCTTGTTCAGGAGGTTCTTTCTTTGTTAATGGAGTTTCCAAGTCGACCTTTAGCATTATCCTCTACCACATCTAGTCATGGGGAGCTAGAAACTACTTGCAAGGCTGATTGCCAACAAGCATGGTTGTTGAATGGAGAAGTTTTAAAACTATTATCTCCACCAATCATATTTGGTAGTGCCGATAAAGAGGTGCAGACTAGGTTCTTTGAATCGGGTCCTTTATATTAGTTTTAATTTAATGTGGTTTTATAGTTAAATTACTCATTAATTGGTATATCTGAAAGCATCTGCCTCATTACTTCATTTTTCTGATAGTTTTTGCTATCTTAGCTTATGTAAGATGGAATACGGGTTTTCAAAAAGCTATCAAATTTTGTTCAGGTTGTAGACCTAAAGTTGCAGGTAACAATCCTACGAATTTGTCTTGTCCGCACTACCAGTACCATCTTGCAAACTCTTATTATGGACAGTTCTTCAATGCAGGTGAGGCTTTGCATAATTTTCTTATGGTAAAGGTTATCATGTTTGAAATAATTACTGGGAACTAGTGGTATAAATAGGATTGTTTGTGTTTTGTAAAGGTGATGTTTTCAATATTTGCTTTTAATTGGATTCAGCTGCTGAATACTATATTTAGCATGCTGACAAATTTATGGTTGCAAACAAAAGAACTGATGAAAGACAAAGCTCTTCATGAGATAACAACATAGAGGAAAGAACAAAGCTAATAATAGCGACCACAAATCTCCAATAACAGAGATCATGAATCAACAAATAATCATAATAGTAAATGAAGTTAGGAAATTTGTAACAGAGACCAGAGTCTGCAAAAATGACTCCTAGAAATCTTGAGTAATACAGATCTAAAAGAACCAACAATTGTATGATATTAATTAATGAACTACAAAAATGAAAATGGTACATACATTTGGTAGTTCCATCTCCATAAATGACAACTTTGTCTCTTGGAGGAGCTGTTTGGCCAAGCTGGGCAAGGTTTTGGAGGAGCTGTTTGGCCAAGCTGCGCAAGGTTAGCAAGAAAGTAACCTACAAAACTGTTGGGAACAACATATGTATGTGGAATGCCCTCTGCTTTAATAGCCCGACGTAGTTTTACTTTCAAGTCAAACATACTCTTTGCAGGCTCCTCTGCGTGGTGTTTGTCAACATCAATCCCAAACTCTGATGGGAAAAACCTCTGCAAAAGATACACATAAACTCAATACAGGACAACAGAATTGCATTATGACCACTATCATGAATTTGGTTTAAACATAGACACGGATTGTACCTTGATAGTTCCAACATCCTTGATGGCCTTGATGAGAGTGGACTGATCTGTAATCTGTTGAGAACCCACTGTGGAAATCACCACATCCACCTTCCTGATTGCCTTTACAAGGCTTGCATAATCATCTACAGATCCCTGCATTTGGGTATTACAAAAATGACATTAGAGGCAAGAAAAACATTGTGTGTTGTTGAATGGTGAGTGTATGAGTAACTTACGTAGAGCAGAGTTGCTCCTTTGGATGTGAAGGACTCCAACAACTTGGCCTTGTCAGGGTTAGAAGTTGTGGATTCCCTAACAAGAAGGAAAGTAGGATGGCCTTGAGCAAGGGCTGCACTGGCCAAATGATGACCCATGTAACCAGTTGCTCCGGGTATCAAAATGCTGCTTCCTCCCATAGTTGATGGAATAAGGAACTAACAAAAACATACCCCTCCAAAACTTCTGGAGCAAGCATGCCACAACAATCAAGAAATTCATCAAATTCTCGTTTAGTAGGCTATCGGCACAACTTATCCTAATTATCTCCAGAACACCCTGATTTTCCACCAAAAAATTGAAGCTAAAGTCAATATTGATTGCTTAACAGAAGATAAGAATCTCACCAAATTTAATTCATGAAGTATGTGTAATTTTTCTTCCAATGTGCCCAATGCATTTTAGCTCAACCTGGAGGAAAATCAACTTAAAAATACTTACACCACAATGCAGCTATGAAAAATTGAAGTCAGCACAACATATCTTTGGCTGCAAATTTTGTTGAATATCAACCAAACTGTAACTTACTTTTGTAGAATATTTAATAACAAAAAAAGAAAAATATATTTTGTCCTGCTCTATCATATTTTGTTACAGCAAATCAAGAATATTTTTAAATCTCGGCTTCTAAGGGATTCCATGATTTAAAAAGTAATAATCTAAAAAATTGCATCCTATTTAGTTCCAGCCAAGGCAATTGATCTACAAAAACAAATGATTTAGACCACACATGTGAATGAAAACTAGGAAAGTTGCTTGCAGTAATTGATGTAAGGAACATAAAGATCCTGCAAAAAATCATTTTGTTAACTTCTTTTCTTCCATTAAGTCCTGAGAGCTAAACAAAAGCATTCTAATCTATATATTCTATTGTTTTCTTATCAATGATCAATCCCACATGATTAGACAACAATACACTTGAACATAAGAAGCAAATATGTCTTTTGTTCATTTGTTTCTATCTATCCTCTTCCATTATGTCCTCTTTCTATGAGGCACTATACTAATAGAAGGCACTATTCTAATTGAGGGTGTCAGTTGTTCATCACATTGAACACCCTCCTCATTATTCTTGTCTCCCACTTGCTGAAATTCATGGATGGTTTCTTGTCGAGGTTCAAGAATGGCAATCGAATCATTGTGTGCAACAAACAATTCATCATGTTCTTCTAGCTCTTCTTCATGCTCACTACCTGATGAGTTTGATTGTTGGGCTTCCTATACACAACACAATTTAACTCATTAAAATAGCATATCAGACCTTATTTGCTTGCTTCAAAGCATAGAATTTAATAAACCATGAAAATCTATGCTTTTCTCTATGTAAATTGATAGTTATTAATCTTGTAGCAACTCATATCACAGTTTTAGCTTTGCTTGTTTCATTTTTCAATGCAAGAAATAAACTGTTGTAATTCGAGGTGTATCTATCTAAATTAATATCTGTATCATTTTCTTTGCAATAGAAATGAAAGAAAAATATGAAATTTTATTATAGCCCATCACGCAAAGAACTTACATCAGATTCATGACCAGTGACTAATTTCTCCCCTCGATCTAGCATATGTTGTCGAAGGCCCTGAGAACCATGTAGTAAAGCATATTTTAGGTCCTCCTCTGAAGCTTCCTTTTGAAATTGGTGAACCTACATAAACAAATATAACCAAATTTATAAGGTATAATGAATCATAAGATACAATTAACTCATAAGTTTTTCATGAATTTTTTTATGAAATAGAGAATATAGTAGATGAAAATATTCACTTACCAAACCACCACGAATGCTATTGTACCCACCAGATCCTAATTTATGGGATCCAATACTTGACACCCTAGCTTGGGTTGCTTTTGTTGTATCTCGAAGGCGTCTTTTAGATCCTCCTCGTGCAGAAGGCCTGTAGTTTGGATTGTTGTGCACCTTCCTCTTAAATTTGGCATCTTTAATAAGTTCATCCCATGTCATTTGGTCTGTAATCCAAGCTGGACATGGATATCTCAAGTCTTTTGTCAGCTTTGACCTTAAATTGTCTCGTTTAGAGTGAATGTATCTTCGTGCAATATCTAGAATAATTTCCTTATTAAAACCAGGATTTCCAAATGCTATTATGACATCTTTAAAGAGCTCTTCTTTCTTAGCATTGCCTTGCTTCCTCCAATCCATTTGAATGGTATTGCCAAATAATTGTTCTGCACGATGAAAAATAAAGTGAAAGAATTTTAACCCCCTTTCATCCTTCAAGACATTTCCTTCTGAGGTGAGCAAAATTGTAACTTCTTGTGTTCCTTTTGTAGTCACTGAGGATATTGTTGTAGTCTTAGGGTTTGAGGTAAATGCCCCTATAGGTACATCAGTCACTTTGTCATTTATTTCCTGTATTTACAATGAGACCATCAAGCAACAATGTAATCGCATTTTAGTATCACAAAGCAAGCATGTAATCATCAATGATGCTTTTACCAATCAATATACCATTATAATGATAAAAGTAAAATATGAACTAGAAAAGAATAATAAGATAATATTACCAAATAATTTTACTTGTTCATCTGAAGTAAGCCTTGCACTCCCCAACAATTTCCTCTCCCATAACTCAATTTGTTTAAGTATTTCTTTCCTAATTTCAACATTTTCAGGAGTTTCTGGTAGGAGTATTAGTATTCTTGATTGTGATTCTATAAGACTCCTCAAGGAAACTTGTTCATGTGTTGGTGGGATATTAGGAGCATCCATTTCAGCAGGGATGCTAGGAGCATCCATGTTTGATGTAGAGGGCATGCTATGAGGTATTGTGCTTGATGCTTCTCTTGTGACAGGTGTTTCTGGTCTAGATGTAGAGGGTGTCACACATCTTCTTGAAACACCCTGCAAGACAAATATAAATATTAAGTGGTATAATAGGGGAAATAACAAAATCAAACCCACACAAACATATGGTTAAATCTTACATTTTGCCTGGCATTGGGTGTATTGGATGGCATAATTGGATCTTGCATGCCAACAAGATGCATTCTTGTTGGACTTACTCTAGAAATGCCCTATGACAAACAAAAATATTAACAAAATATAAACGAAGAAATAAGTTAATTAAATGCAAAAGAATCTAGATCAAGTCTTACCGTTGGCATAATACTAGATGTACTAAAGGGTGTGATAGGGGTTGGAATGACTTTAGAGAAGGCCTGCATTCCACAAACATAAATTAACATAATATAATATGGAACGTAAGATAATTGAACCTATAAAAGATGATTTTCAAACTTACCTCATGCACCATCATAGTAATGTTTTTCCCTTGAACAATAACATACATAATTTTCATTATGTTTCAATATATAAGAAAAATATAAACAATGCCCAACTTCCAAAGTTTTTTTAGCTTTATGGTATTGTGTTTCTCTTGCCTAGGTGTTAATTGTGTAAAGTGTGTAGGTGTTGATTGTGTAAAACTTCCAAAGACAAAAACGTCTTTCAAGTAAATTGTTAAAGAAGTAAAAAAATAAAATGAAACAACTTATCCAATTGAAAAAAATGCAAGCTATATTCATTGGCATTACAAGAATCCACTAATAGAACACTTAAAACTTTCAAATAACTTAATTTCCATTACATTTTGTGTACAATTAAAAACACAAAACTTAACATGTAAAGAGTTAATTATATTGTATTGGATCCTCAAAACCATCTAAAAGTGAACTTGATGATCAAACAATTTCATTCTCACATGAAATGTCCTCATCTGATGACATAAATGCACCATCATTAATGGGCCCTAAATCCACAAATAAATTAATACCATAGTTTTCATGGTCTTCTTCACTTTCAACTATAGGTAAATGAAAATCAATAAATTCATCATCTTCATGGACTTGATGCCCATGTTGTTGCTCATATCCTTCAAACTCTTCAGTAAACTCATCATGATCTTCATCTTGGTCATACACATCATTGACAATAAAGTTTTCATCATCTCCATCTTGGCCATCTATGTCCTCAAGGGGGACTTCTTCATCTTCAAGTAAATCATGGTCCTCTACATCTTGAATAGATGTTACTCTTCGTCCTCTTGGATCATAATCAATCACGAATGACCAACCAGGTTGTTCTAAATTTGGAATGAGAAATATTTGGTCACATTGGTTTGGAAACACATAAGGTTCAGAAGTGGCTTCAAACCTAGATGTATTCATCATATGGAATCCATTCTTGTGAAAAAATATAGTTTTGTCTTCACCCACTTTGATAAGCTTGTACCATTGAACATGAAAAATAACTTTCTTGAAAGATATAAAATCAAGCTCTATAATATCCTCCAACACTCCATAATAGCGAAGTGTGCTTGTGATTGGTTGTCTATCATTTGCATGTGAACGACATTCCACCTCAAATGAAGCTGAAATTCCACAATCATAAGTTTGTCTTTTGTCATCAACCCTTTTGATGCGAAAATGATGACCGAAATTCCACATTCCTTTGTAATATGTTACCTAAGTTCATATAAATATTAACTAATTAGATTCACAGATAGAAAATTTAAAAAGGAAAATCACTAAATACCTCAAATATGTTAATATATATGTATCACCTCCCCATTTCTAGATCCTTTAACAAAATCCAATTGTTTTTGTGTCACTCTATTCTTCCCCTTTGTTGCCTCATGTTCAATATTGGTCTTTAGCCAATTCCATGAGCATCTATCTGGCCATTTTCTTTTATGGCTTGCAGGAAGCCCTCGAGCAGTGTTTTGACCATGTCTATTATATACATTGGTCCATGCCTTTTCATCCTCTAATTTCTTTTGTTCAGTGTACTTCTCCATCCATTCCAACATAAAGTCAGAATTGTATGCAACATACAAATGTAATGACTCCCACTCCTTAGCATCTACAATGAAAATAAATAAATTCAATGAATTAATAATGATTTAAAGTTGTCTTGTAAAATTTAAAATAAAATAAATTAATTCAAACATTTTTGTATACCTTTTATCCTCTTTGAAGTCCCTTGACCCTCTAATTTTTCTCCTTCAAATGATTGAGGTTGGTTACCATCCCATAATCGAGGAGCTTCAAGATGCAATTCAGGTAAGTACTCACTCAAATGAACCATTGTCTGGAAAACCATGTACCCCTGAACCATGGACCCTTCTGGTCGAGCCTTTTTCCTCACAAATTGTTTTAGAACCTTCATATATCTCTCCACGAGCCACATTGTCTGGATATGGATAGGACCACATTGTTGAATCTCTTCTACTAGGTGTACAAGGTAGTGCTCTTGAGAATTGAAGAAGCTCGGAGGGAAGTACATTTGAATATCACACATCAAAAGTGGAACATTCCTCTTCCAATAATTCAATTCATCCTGATGTATCTCTTTAGATGAAACCCACCTACAAATATTAATGTGTATTATAATAAAGACTTATTGTTTGTTCAAAACTAAATGTATAAATGTATAAAAGAATTACCAATAATGCACTTCAAAGGATAAGAGTCATGAAAGATTATGCATGATGGATTAAAATACCTCAAATATTTGGATAATTTGTAAATAGTTAATGTGACATCATGGTCAAAGGTGCTCGGTATTGCTGCGGGCAACACATACTACATGACCATTAACAAAAATAATGTTAAAATATGCATGAAGTTCTATTATCACTAAGATATACAAATTCTTAATTATGTTGCCAACAAATCTAACATTCTACATAGTTACCTTTATCCAGTTGTGCCAATCATGTGTTTTTAGCCCTGAGAACTCTGAGCCATCTCTTGTGAATAAGTTTTTTAATGTTTCACCAAAGCCAGAAGGAAATCTTATTCTTTTCATTGTGTCAATGATGTTTTCTTTCTCTTTTGACGTAAAAATCCATGGAGCATGAACAAATGAGTTGTTTTCATGCAACCACATGTTCGGCATGATATTGACAACTTGGAGGTCCTTTCGTAACTTTATTTGTGCTTCAAGGTTGGTTCCATTTAGATGTTTCCACAAACACTCTGCCACATTTTTCCCAATGTGCATAGTATCAAATAGGTGGGCTATTGACAAGTTCTCATAATATTGTAATTGGTAGAAAATTGAGAGTCTTTTCATTCCTAGTGGAAAGCCTGTCCCTTCTTTTTTGTCATATAGTGCTTTCCACCTGGCAGGGTTCATCCTTCTTGGCTTCCTCATTTCCACTTCCTTTCCATTGAACTTGTTTTTCTCACGCACTCGATAGCGATGATTTTGTGATAAAAATTGTCTATACTCATCATACACAATTTTATTGAGATCCTTTGACTGCCTATACAATGTTTTTGGCCCACATGATGGACAACCATGTTTCCCCTTTGTTTGTAGCCCTGAAATAAGAATGGAAACCATATTTAGTAAATGATAAAATGAATAAAATAATTACAAATGTAATTTATAATATATTACCACAACAAATAGAGAGTCCTGGGGCATCATGAATTGTCCAGATAAGAATCACATGAAAGAGGAAGTTCCTATCATTGATAGGTCTTGATACATCATACATGTTTACACCATCCCATAATTCACGAAGCTCGTCAATGAGGGGCTCCATATATACATCCATATCCTTTACCTAATACTTCCCTAAGTAAACAAAAAATTATTTATCAGGGTTTAACTGAGTTGAATTTTTTTAGATATATTCTTCAAGAAAGTATTGCATTAATATGTTCTAATACCTGGTATGATAAGAGTTAACATTGCATGCTCCTTTTTCATTGCCATCCAAGGGGGAAGATTGTTGTTAATAATTAAAACTGGCCAAACAGAATATGTTGTTCTAAGATCTCCAAAAGGATTGACACCATCCATTGCTAGAGAAATTCTTGCATTCCTTGGCTCATTTCTTAAATGTGGCCATTTTTCCTCGATCTCTTTCCAATGTTTGCTATCCGTAGCCATACGCATGACACCATCTTGGCTCCTCTCTTGTGCATGATAATGCATATATTTTTCCAACTCCTTGAATTTGAACATCCTCTCAAACCTTGGCTTTAGTGGAATGTGACGAAGTACTTTATAAGGAACCTTCTTGGATACTTGATCTTGACGATACCTATTTGTGTGACACACTGGGCATTGTTGCAAATCTGCATTCTTTCCATAGTACAATATATGGTCATTTGGACATGCATCATATGTATTGTACTCCATTCCAATATCTTTCATCACTGAAGATACTTCTCTATGAGAATGGGGCAACTTATTGTCCTTTGGAAGTATTTTGTTTTCCAAAAGTCTACATGAGACAACAAATTATTTTTTATAAGTATACACAATATTTGAAACTTTCAAGACATTTAGATCATTAATTTATAGTAATATCAAATCCTACCTTAATATATCAGTAAAACATGTGTTTGTCAATCCATGTGTAACCTTCAAGTTCAACAACAACATAAGTGTTGCCAATATAGAAGTATCTGCATTTGGGAAAAGAGGTGTCCTAGCCAACTGAGCTAGGGGTGAATCAATAACTTCTTCAGAAGATGTGTAGAAGTCTTGGAGAAATTCATTGACACCAGCCTCATTTATCTGCGAAGTGGTTTCATCCATAAATGTGTCTTGTTCTTCATCTTGAGAATGACTATCATCAACGAAATCCATTGGTTCTTCAAGAATATTGGGAATTGGAAGCGTCTTTTTATCAAAAAATCAATTGAAATGATCAATAATAATCTATTAAATAATATGCATATTTATTTATTATAAGAATAATAATTTATTAATTATAGTGTACCTCTTCTATA